>CAKNXH010001005.1:51791-167415 GCA_932178445.1 Andricus quercusramuli
CCCCCCCCCCCCCCCTCCCCAGTAACAGAAGTTTTGGTGGGACTGACGTTACAGCTTGACTCCACCATACGACAAATACTGCTTAGTTAGGACATGATTTCGATTCGCAAAATAAATCTCGCGCATACAGGTGATAGTTGGGAGTACAATCTAAACATGAATAATACAAACAATAAAGTAGCCTCGGAATGGACTGAAACTCGGATTGACCAAAGGCATGCACACGGTAAACGTAAAGGTCGTGTTTCGGGCGATGAATGGAGACTGGGTGTTTGGAATGCTAGAGGAGTGAATGATCTTAAGATAAGAGAACTACGAGAAACTATGCACACAAGGAAACTAGATATTCTCTGTGTACCTGAGACGAAGAAAAAAGGTTGCGAATTTAGAAACATAGAAAATGGGGTGTTGGAAGGCGGTTGTGAAATATGGTCAGGAGTAGATAGTGAATCACATCGTAGTCAGGGGGTCGGTTTAATTATGAATGAAAAAGCAAGTCAACATCTCATAGATCATGATTTTGTATCACCCAGATTGCTATGGGCTAGAATGAAGGTAGGAATCAGAAGATTATTTATCATAGCGTGCTACGCACCAGTTGATAGCGATTCGAGGGAAGTTAAGGACGCCTTCTGGGACACTTTAAATGATACAATAAGTACTTGCGATCAAGGTGAAAGAATAATCTTGTTAGGAGATATGAACGGATGGGTCGGCGTCCAGCGTCAGGATACAGATACAGGAGGGGTGCTAGGTAATTTTGGGGACACAACAAGAAAAAATTATAACGGGGAAAAATTAGTTAGCTTATGCTTAGAAAAGAGCCTATTCATTACAAATACTTGGTTTAGACATAAAATGATCCACATGTACACCTGGTGTAAAGGAAATAGCCGCAGTATAATTGACTTCGTTATTGCAGATGAAAGACTAAGAGAACTAGTTACAGATACAAGAGTCATGAGGGGGACCGAATGCAATACTGATCATTACCTTTTAGTCTGCAAAATAAACTTAGGGCGGGGATGGAGAACAAAGAAAACAAAGAAAACGAAACAAACACGAATAAAAATTGAAAATTTACAGAGACAAGAAGTGGAAACAGAGTTCCAAAAGAGGTTAACTGAACGCATAGATAGGGCAACGTGGGAAGCGCTTATAAGCAATAAAGATGTAGAGGGCGCGTGGACTTTATTACGGGATATCATTGTTAAAACTGCGACCGAAATATGTGGTACGGCATTTGTAGGAAGAAAATCTGGTGATGCATGGTGGAATGAGGAAATTGCGGCAGCCCAAAAAGAAAAGAAAAAAGCGCGCAATAGAACGCTGAACATGACAGGTCTTAGCGATGAGGAGAAAACTAGACTTAAAAATGATTACAGACACAAAAATAGGAAAGTTAAACGACTAGTCAAAGAGAGTAAAGAGAAAATCAGAACAGAAGAAGAGAACAAAATAAAAAACTGCTTTGAAGGAATTATGAAACTATTATATAAACAGTTGAAGGAAAGTAAAAGTACAGAGTTTGCTAGCATGAGAAACAGTAAAGGCGAAATGCTATATGATATAGACGGGATAGTAGACGCTTTAAAAGATTCTTTTAAAGAACTATTAGGAGGTGAAGATATAGGGCAACAAAACTGCGACATAGAACATAATGCACTAGAAAACCCAATTGAAAAAGTCTGTGTCACTGAGGTCAGAGATATAATTAAGAACTTGAAAAACGGTAAGGCTGCGGGTATAGACAATATTAGCGCTGAAATGCTTAAATACGGTGGTGAGTACATACCTCACAGGTTGTGCGAATTAATAAATTTATGCATCGAAACGGGAGAAGTCCCAGACGATTGGAGAAAAGCGATTATCGTACCAATATACAAAAGAAAAGGAGATAAAAGCAACTGCAGTAATTACAGAGGTATCAGCCTACTAAGTACCGTAAGTAAAATATACTCAAAAATACTTATCCGTAGGGTAATGGAAATTACAGAAGAGAAGATATGGGAAGTCCAATGTGGATTTATGCCAGGAAGGTCATGTACAGATCAGATATTTAGCCTAAGACAGATCACAGAAAAGAGCTTGAGAGTAGGAAAGAAAGTTTTCTGTGCATTTATTGATCTAGAAAAAGCATTCGACAAGGTAAATAGAACTAAACTTTGGGAAATCCTTAAAGAGTATGGAGTAAATGGAGGGCTCCTACAAGCAATAAAAACAATTTATACAGGCAGTAAAGCGAGTGTAAGGGTAAATGGGAAACTGAGCGACTGGTTCGATATTATGCAAGGGGTGAAGCAAGGATGCGTTATGTCCTCGTGGCTATTTATCATATTCATGGATAAATGTCTAAGAACTGCCCTCTTCGACGAAGAAGGTGTAAATCTCGAAACCGTCAAGGTACGTGGGTTAGCTTTCGCAGATGACAAGATTCTTATGGCAGAATCAATCGAGGACTTGCAAAGAATGTTGAATAAACTAAATACAAGCATGGAGAACATGGGCCTCAAAATTAACGTGAATAAAACGAAAATCATGGTGTTTGAGGGAAAAAGCGAGAAAACAATGTGCAACATTGTCCTAAATGGTGAGGGATTAGAACAAGTTGACAAGTACGTATATCTGGGTAGCCTATTCACTAGCGACGGAAAAATAGATGGGGAGTTAGATAGGCGCATAAATAAGGGTAAGCAGGTTATCGGTAGAGCAGGATCCATCCTCAGAAATAAAAACATATCAAAAAAAGCTAAAATGGCCATACATAACTCTATCTTCGTACCAACTGTACTATACGGTAGCGAGACATGGACCTGTCAAGAAAAGGACAGGAGCAAAATCAACGCGATCGGCATGAAACCTCTCCGCATAATATGCGGGAAAACACTGATGGACAAAGTCAGAAATGAGACAATCCTCAAAGAATGTGGTACACAAGAGACACTAGTTGACATATGGGAAAGAAATCAGCTAAGGTGGTTCGGACATCTTGAAAGAATGAAAGATGAACGACTGACGAAGCAAGTGTATAAAGGTAAAGTAAATGGTAGAATGCCCAGAGGTAGACCGCCGAAAGAATGGTCAGAATCTGTGAATGAGACATTAATCCGAAGAGACGTAAGAAGCCATAGGAACAGAAGAGCTTGCGTGAAGAAATGCATGGACGTGAAGGAAGCTAGAGTAGTATGCCAGGACAGAAATGTGTGGCGACAAATAGTTTGTAAACAGAGTGACAATAGTGTGAATGGCGCCTGAAACAGAGACTTTGGATACTAATGGGCCCAAGTGGGGAACCATACATAACAATTTTGTGAGGTTCCTCACTTGGGGTGATCGCTAGAGAGATTGATCAGCAACCTGGGTCGGAGCAGTGTTGCGGAATGAACGTGTCATCTAAATAAATGACACGAGAATTCCAGATCGATCTAAAACACCTATCCCTAACACCTATAAAACTCCTATATACCTTATGCCCATATACCAACCTACTCTATACCTATTCACCTGTTTACTATTCCCCAACCGAGCAAGTCACGCCTACCCCGAAAGGGAAATGGCTTAATGGTATAATAATAATAATAATAATAATAATAATAAGGGAAATTGATCTTATCACATGTAACTATTTCAAATCCAAAAGGGGCAGTTATGAAAATAAGAAATAATAATGAATCCATGGGCACGCGCATGTAATCAGTCGTACGCTGTTCTATTGTACCGTACGGTAATGATGCGAGAAAAATGTTAAAGTTTAACCTTTTTTATTGTTTATAAAAAAATAAAAAATTTTAATTATCAAAAGTCACCTAGTTATGAAAGAAAACGCCACCAAGCAAGTAACGGAATTGTTTTCATAAATTTTTTTCACTCCGAACATAGTTTTTAACGCACGTACGGTAATGACGTTTTTGTTATCAAGATGCACTTTTCAGTTTTAATATCGGATTCACAGAAAAGAGAGTTAATATTTTAAGCTGAATTTTATAAAAACTTTTATTAAACAATACGCCTAATATTTTTGTATTTATTACTCAACTGTAACTACAATATTTTACTAGAAAAACAGACGTACGGTAATGACTTCTGAAATGGAAAAAATTGAGGGACAGACATCAAGGCTTTTAAAATATTATTTATTTGAATTAAAAAAATGTGCATACATTAAATTTATGTTCATGTGAAGTTTACAAACTTGATACGTTAAGCGTTTTTCAGGTTACTGTCTAAAAAAACGGAGAAAATCAGTTTATCCTTGTGCAAAGTGAGGTTGGGACGCCGTACGGTAATGACGTTTCGGGTGTTCTTATATTAAATTAAAGTAAATAGGAACAGAAATGAAAAAAAGGAACTGCCCATTCTGTAGAGGATGATAATAAGTGTTTATTAAAATTTTTTAAAAATCGGCACGAGCTTCTAAGTTAATGTTATATTATTGGGACTTCAAGTTTGCCTTCAATTTGACAATTACCCATATATCTGTGCTAAAACTGTATATAGAAATAGTTTCCATTGGGTGAGGATTCTCACAAAAATTATGTATTACGCTATAAACACATAAATGAACAAAAGTTCGTTTCGGGGCGGGGACGAATGTTTAGCTAATTGGAATCAAGGATTTTGGTATCAAATGTGAGAAAAATAAAATTTGTATTACTATTAAGTGAAAACAGGTGCTATCTGGAAATTTTTCGTACAATTTTAATACACAAATTCAGAGTTTGGCTATTTTTCAGCAAAAAAGTTCAATTTTTTACAGAATCAACAAAGTATGTCTTTTGATAGCTCTTTACTGTAAGAATTTGCAACTTTACAAGAATTATTAATTGTTTGAACAATTTTCACAAAGAAATTCAGATTTTTTTTCAAAGAATAGACTTATATTTTTCACAGAATTAACCAAAAATATCTTTCCGATTACTTTTTTCTATGACGATTTCCGGATAACAATAATTAATAATTATTTAAACAATTTTCATAAACATATACAGAGTTTGACTTTTTTCAGTGAAAAGGCGTAATTTTTTCATTAAATCAACAAATAATGTCTTTCCAATGACTTTTTTCTATGATGCTTGGCAAATTCCCAAGAATTATTAATTATTTAAACAACTTTCATGAACATATTCAGAGTTTGACTTTTTTCAGCAAAAAGGCCTAATTTTTATGCAATCAACGAAGAATGTTTTGCGATAACTCTTTGCTGCGATACTTTGCAAATTTATAAGAATTCTTAATGATTCAAACAATTTTTATAACCAAATTCAGAGTTTCGATATTTTTCAACGAATAGGCTTGATTCGTTTATGGAGTCAACTGAAAATGTCTTTCTGATGATTCTTTTCTGTATGGTGATTCACAAATTCCAAATGATAATTAATTATTTAAACAATTTTCATGATCAAAATCAGATGTCTGCTATTTTTCAACGAATAGGCTCAATTTTTATGCAGAATTAAATAGGAATATCTTTTCGATTACTTTCTTCTATGATGCTTGGCGAATTTCCAAGAATCATTAATTATCTAAACAATTTTTGAAAACAGATTCAGATTCTGGCTATTTTTGAATGAGTGAGCTCATTTTACAGAATTAACCAAGAATATACTTCCGATGACATTTTTCTATGACGCTTTGCAAATTTTCAATAATGAATACTTATTTGAACAATTCTCATTAACAAATTCAGAGTTTGACTATTTTTTAGTAAATAGGCTCAATTTGTTTAAGGAATCAACAAAGAATGTCTTTCAGCAACTCTTTGCTACGATACTTTGCACATTTACAAGGATTATTAATTATTCAAACAATTTTCAGAAACAAATGCAGATTTTGGCTATTTTTCAAAGACTAGGTTCAATTTTTTTTTTATCATCAACTAAGAATATCTTACCGATGAATTGGGAATTGGGAGCACTGATCACTATAGCGAGGAACTATATCTTAAGCTTAAAATAAATTAATGACTTCCGAGTTATAATTTTTTCTGTGAAACTAAACATTTTTTCAAAAGCTTCTGCAATTTTAATTAATTTGTTTATTCCCAGAAATACGCAGTGAAACTTAAATGATAAGGGTTTTGTTGTAATAATTGATAAATATTCACAACATGAATTATTATTTTATAATTATACACAGAGCCGTATTGATCAGACGAATAGCAAAATTATTTTTCGCATCTGGTCAGTCGCGTCGCTAGTACCTTTTGACCGGACACGTTCAGTGCTTTTGCTATTCTTCCGGCCGGCCGTACGAATAGCATCAGCCTAAATTTAAACACTGTTTAAGAATAAAACATCCAAGATTGTAACAATTTTAAAGTAGTAGCCTTTAAAATAAAATAAAGTATAATAATTCAAAGCCTCAAAGAGTATACAATAGGGTGGTCCAAAAATGCATTGGAAAAATTTTTTTTCGAATTTTTATCCGGACACCCCCCAAATTTGTTCGAATCCACACAAAAATAAATGCGCTTTTTTTTGTTTTGAAAAAAAATTATATTTAGGGGTGGCGCAAGCCCCATGAAGTTTAACATGTATTTCCCATAAGAAAAAAAGACGTTTTTGTAAATCTTATTCAGAATCCTCAATATTATCTCAATCGAGTTGAAACTCAACATTTCTCTTCACAATTAGCCATAGAATACGAATAGAATATCACTTTTCAAAAACCAACACCATAAGTCTGTTTTATAGGGTCCCAAAGAAACCCCATAAGTGAAAAAATGGGTTTTGCGAGTTTTTGGCGCTAATTATGATTTTTTTGCTTTTTTTTTAATGCGAATTGTTTCTCATACATAAAATATGACTTTATACTGAAAATTATATATTTTAATAAATTGTTTAAACAATTTATTATTGTTTTTAGCAATTTTCTCATAGAATGTAGTTAGAAAGACGCGGGTTTTTCACCAATTTTCCATTTGCTGTCCAATTTTCAATTAGAGGGAACTGATACTTCATCAATGTTAACAATAGTAATTGTTTAAACAATTTGTTATAATTATAAATAATATTATAATTGAATAATGCTAGAAAGATGCGGATTTTTTTTAGTTTCTGGCTTTTTGTCCAATTTTCATCTGTAGTGAAGTAATAATGAATTCAAGTCAACAAAATAATTGTTTAAAGAATTTATTATAATTATTAATAATATTATATTTGAATAATGCTGAAAAGATGCGGTTTTTTTTAATTTCTGGTTTTTTGTCCACTTTTCATTCAGAGTGAAGTAATAATGAATTCAAGTTAACAAAATAATTGTTTAAACAATTTATTATACTTATTAATAATATTATAATTGAATAATGCTAGAAAGATGCGGTTTTTTTTAAATTTCTGGCTTTTTGTTTAATTTTCGTTTGGAGTGAAGTAATAATGAATTCAAGTTAACAAAATAATTGTTTAAACTATTCATTTTGATTTTTAATAATATTATATTTGAATAATGCTGAAAAATGCGTTTTTTTTTTAATTTCTGAATTTTTGGTCCACTTTTCATTCAGAGTGAAGTAATAATGAATTCGAGTTAACAAAATAATTGTTTAAACAATTTATTATACTTATTAATAACATTATAATTGAATAATGCTAGAAAGATGCGCTTTTTTTTAATTTTTGGCTTTTTGTTTAATTTCCATTTGGAATGAATTAATAATGAATTAAAGTTAACAAAATAATTGTTCAAACAACTTATTATCATTGCTGATAATATTCTCTTTGCTTAATTGAAGAATGTTGCGGTTTTTTCTGAAATTTTCAACTGTTTGTTTATTTTTCATTAGGCGTGACTTAATAATTAATTATATTGAGCCAAAATAATTGTTCAAACAAATTATTATTGTTTATGACTATCTTCATCTATATTAATTGCGCCTGATAGTTGCGGTTTTTCAGCTATGTTTACTTTTCTGTCCTTTTTTCACTTAGTGAGGTAATAATTAATTAAAGTCAACAAAAAAGTTGTTTGAACAATTTAATATTGATTTTTGCCTTTCGTGTAAAATAGCTTTTTTTCTTTGAATCAATTTTTTTAAGCATTGTGAAAAGAGCAAAAATAATTCACTTAAAACAACAATACCTTTCGGAAAATCATTTTTGTCGTGGCTGACTTATTACTTGTTCATAAATAAAAAGGCGATGCAAGGTGAAACATTTTAGAAAAAACCGCCACTTTCTAGCACTTATCTAAGAAAAGTTAGTTATGAACAATATTAAATTGTTTGAAAAACTTTTTTGTTGACTTTAATTAATTATTACCTCACTAAGTGAAAAAAGGACATGAAGGTGAAAATTGCCGGAAAACCGAAACTATAAGGCGCAATTGATATAGATGAAGATAGTCATAAACAATAATAATTTGTTTAAACAATTATTTTTGCTGAATCTAATTATTTATCAAGACACGCCTAATAGAAAATAGACAAACAGTGGACAATTTCAGAAAAAACCGCAACATTCTACCAATTAAGCAAAGAGAATACTATCAACAATGATAATAAATTGTTTAAACAATTATTTTGTTAACTTGAATTCATTATCACTTCACTCCAAATGGAAATTGGGCAAAAAGCCAGAAATTAAGAAAAAACGCATCTTTATAGCATTATTCAAATATAGTATTATTAATTATTATGATAAATTGTTTAAAAAATTATTTTGTTAACTTAAATTCATTATTACTTCATTCCAAATGAAAATTGGACAAAAAGCCAGAAATTTAAAAAAAAAACCTCTTTCTAGCATTATTCAAATATAATATTATTAATCATTATAATAAATCGTTTAAGCAATCACTATTGTTAACATTAATGAACTATCACTTTCCTCTAATTAAAAATTGGACAACAAATGGGAAATATGTGAAAAAACCGCGTCTTTCTATCTCCATTCTATGATAAAATTGCTAAAAACAATAATAAATTGTTGAAACAATTCATGAAAATATATAATATTCATTATAAAGTCATATTTTATGTATTAGAAACAATTCGCATTAAGAAAAACCGCAAAAAAATCATAATTAGCGCCAAAAAATCGCAAACCCCATTTTTTCACTTATGGGGTTTCTTTGGGACCCTATAAAACAGACTTATGGGGGTGATATTTGAAAAGTGATATTTTATTCGTATTCTATGGCTAATTGTGAAGAGAAATGTTGAGTTTCAACTCGATTGAGATAATATTGAGGATTCTGAATAAGATTTACAAAAACGTCTTTTTTTCTTATGGGAAATACATGTTAAACTTCATGGGGCTTGCGCCACCCCTAAATATCATTTTTTTTTCAAAACAAAAAAAAACGCATTTATTTTTGTGTGGATTCGAACAAATTTGAGGGGTGTCCCCATAAAAATTCGAAAAAAAAATTTTTGGACCACCCTAGTATACAATCACTAAAAGTGAACCATTTGAAATTGCAATGTTTGTTCTTGTTTACCTTAAAGTGATAAAAATTGAACAATTTTGATTTAGAAAGTCTACCTAATTTTAGAGAATTCTACTCCTAAGCATAGGGTGGCCGCAGGACCGTAACACCGGGAAATGACCAGGAAAATACAGAAGGTTTATTTTTTGACCGGCAATTTTACAAATTTTGTTGAGAAAAATATAACTAATTACTTAAAATATTACAATTTTCAAATCACATGATGTAATACAATTTGAAACCAGTTCGATTTCAACTTTTTTTTTCAATCTTAGGTTCAATTGTTAAATTTTTTAATTACAAAATCCTTCAGTTTAGGTACAATGTGTAGTTCTAAAAAATTTTATTTCAAAATTTGCCATAGTGCGCTTTTTTGAATTTAAATAATTTCGAAATGCATATTTCAAATCTTGAAAAATTAAAAATTGAAAAGATTTGAAATTTAACAATTCTGATTGAAACATTTTAACTTTATGAATTGTAAATATAAACAATTAAATATTTTTTCAAATTGAACTTTGAGTATTAAAAATTAAAAAATGATTGATTTCACAAGTGTCGATTCTGAATCTTTTCAAAGTGAAACAATTAACAGAATTTAACGTTAAAAATGCAACTGTTTCTAATTCGAAAATCCTATTTTTAATTTTTGTAAATGTCAAAGAGTTCAAAAATTCGTCAGTAAGAAACTTTATCATCTACCAGAATCTTTGATGAAAATTTCTGAAACTTTTCTCTGCCCATCATTAAAATGAAAAAATTAAAACTTTGAAGACTAAAATACTGTCATGTATTATATACAAATTACAGCATTAAAAGTAGAACTCTCTTCCAAATTTGAAGCATTTAAAGCTAGTCGTCCAGAATTCTCGGGATGACTACTTCATCCCCATTTTCAAATTTCGAAATGAGACTATTTTTAAATTAGAATCCTGATTCTGTGAAAATAAATTGTTGAAATTACTTCAAATTGTATATTATATGATTATGTATTAATATACCATCAAGCCATTTCCCTTTCGGGCTAGGCGTGACTTGCTCGGTTGTAAAATAGTAGTGTTGCGAAGGAGGTATAGATTTTTTAGATTGATCGTTCCGCAACACTACTCCGACCCCGATTGCTGTTCAATCTCTCTAGCGATCACCCCAAGTGAAGAGCTTCACAAGGTTGTTATGTGAGGTTCCACACTCGGGTCCATTAGTATGCAAGGTCTTTTGTTTCAGGCGTCATTCACTCTACTCACATTCTTTTTATACACTATTTGTCGCCACACTTTGCTGTCCTGGCATACTTCTCTAGCTTCCTTCACGTCCATGCATTTTGCATGCAAGCTCTCCTGTTTCTATGGCTTCTTATGCCTTTTCGGATTAAGGTCTCAGTCACACATTCTAACCATTCTTTCCGCGGTATGCCTCTGGGCATACTGCCATTTACTTTACCTTTATACATACTTGTTTCGTTAGACGTTCATCTTTCATCCTTTAAACATGTCTGAAACAATGTTAACTAATTTCTTTCCCATTTATCTTTTGCCAGTTCTCTTAGTCTTCCGTTCGCAATAATGAAGTCAATTATCTGCTAGCTATGGCTATTTCCTTTACGCCAGGTGTACATGTGGATCATCTTATATTTAAACCAAGTATTTGTAATAAATATGCCATTTTCTGAACATGAGCTAACTAATCTTTCCCCGTTATAATTTTTTGTTGAATCATCAAAATTACCTAGGACCCTTTCGGTATCTGTACCCTGACGTTGAACGCCGACCCATCCGTTCACATCTCCTAAGCCTTTTTCTTCGTCTCAGATACACATAGAATATCAAAGGAATATCAAAGGAAATTCTTTCGATTCAAAGAAATCGTAGAGTAGAATGTGGCTGAAGAAATATTTCTTCACATTCAAGAAATTTTTAGTTTGGATCTAAGGAACGCAATGCAAAGGCATAGAAATATTTACTTGTCACTGAAATATTCATTCAGCGAAAGAGATTCGTTATTGCCTGCAATAAATAAGTATTTTATATGATATTTGAGATCCGTAATGTGAAAAAATATGATGTACGTTCAAGAAGATAATTATCTCATACAAATAAATGTAATTCGGACTGAGTAAAAGTTTTTTTTTAACCAAATATATAATTCTTTGGTTCGAATAAGCTTTTTTTTGGCAAAATAAACATTTCTTTACAACAAAGAAATTTTTTCGAATGGAATTATATATTCATTTGTTTCTAAGATGCGGCATATTGTTTCGAAAAAACACGTAACAGAGTTGATAAGATATTCATTGATTTAATGAACGATTCAGTCAAATAGAAAACGTTCCTCTATCGATTAAAATTTTGGAATAGTTAAAGTACAAAAATTAAGCAGGCACATTCATCAAAAAATATATATAAATCAATCATAATGATTATAATTTATAATAATATATTTATTTTCATTTTCGCGGAGTAGAAAAAGGAATTTGAAGCAAGATCAACTGATAAATGCAATGCTTTACAGGAAGACCGATAAACACGACTCACGACGTTTTTGCAGATTATGTCTATGGTGAAAATTTATTGCTAACTTAAAGATGGAGAATCCATTTCTATTGTGAGACCATACACTCTGCGCACCTGGCGGCATGTCTTAAACTACACGGTACAAATAAAGAATCTTATCAAAATATTTTTTTGAACGAATATGGTGTATGAAGTTATTTGAAAAATATATTTCTTCACTTGAAAGAAATGTTAATTATGTTTATTAGGCATAAATCGCTTCACTTTATTTATTAAAAGAAACATATCTTCCAAGTGAATAAATTATTAATTGAGTGAAAAAAATTACTTTGTTCGACTGATGACACGTTCTACTGGAACAACAGTATCAATTCCCTTATCTTATATGGAAGAAATATCGCTTTCACTTAATTGATATTGCCTTCATTTATCTCAATATTTCTTTGATTCAAAGAAACCAAAATATTTGTTTCGCGCATCGATGAATTACTTATTTCAAATAAAATGTTTTTTAATTCAAAGGCATAAAATCATTGAACTGAAGGAATATTTCTTTGGATGCGAAAGCGAGATTCAAGGAAACTAGATAGTTACTTTTAAAGATATCAATTCCTTGAGTTTTATTGTTTCATATTCTGAGACCAAGAAATATTTCTTTATTTCAAAAAAATGGCGCCCAAAGAAATGTTTTCTTTGAATCAATGCATGAATTTGTTGCTTTTGAACAATATTCAGTATGATCAAGTGAATTTGAGAAATAAAAGTCTCTTTAGTGAAGATCTTTTTTGAAAAAGGTAAAGGGGCCTCTAAATTTAGTTTTAATTTATAGACAAACAAATTGAACTTTCTAAAGAAAGCATTTTCATGCAAAGGGCATAATTTCCTGTTGCTTTAAGTGGAAACATAAAACTTTATAAGGTGTCAATCTGACATATACCTACTAATAAACTATATAATGAAAAAATTACCTTTTCCTGATCATCCGTTATAGAATCATACATTCCAGATTTTTGTTCTATAACTTCCACTTGGGTAATGAAAATTCGCTGCTTTATTTCTTCAGCTGATTTTTCACCTTTAATGAATATTTCAGATGCTTTTTGGAATCGTTCATCGCACTCTTTTTTTAATTCAAAAATTCTTCTTTCGATTTCTTTGTCAATGTTCTCTTTGAGCATATCCACTTTGTTCTATAGGAGGACGTAAGAATCAATTATTTGAATTTATTCAGAAATTGTGAGCCGGAAATCGAGTGTTATTTACCCGAAATTCTCTGATTTTCGAATCGATTTTGCTAGCTGTATTTTCTAAATGCTCTGCAATAACATCCAGTTCTTCTTTCAAAACTTCCACGTGTTCAGGACTGCAACTGATGCAAAACATCTGAAAAAACGTTATGAAAATGAAACTTTTTGAATACTTTGTTTCTGGAATATTTTGTTATATGATACAATTTTAACTGAATTGTGTATTCACTATAAAAAAGTACCTGTCTACAATGTTTACATCTGTTTTCATTTCTACAAACGGCACTGCACTTGGAACATCTTTTCTCTTCAGTTGCAAAACTAACGACGAGACTCCTCGGTGTAATTTTTTCTGATTTTTCTCCAGTATTACCCACGATTTTCAACATATTTTCAATGTACATGTTTGTTGGAAGTTTATCTGGTGAACAGTCCTCTATCTTTAAAAAACATGTCGAACATCTGAAAGGAGTTTCTGTAAATTGAAGAAAAAGTCAGAAAACTGTGAATTAAAATATTACCTATTTTTATATAAATAAATTATTTATCATTATATTATATAACACAATACCTTTACTATTCAAGGCTTGACTCTCCAAACATTTCAAGCAAAAAGTGTGTTGACAGGGTAACATTTTAGGGACTTTAAACCTTTCGTTGCAAATTCCA
The DNA here is from genome assembly GCA_932178445.1 of Andricus quercusramuli. Taxonomy (NCBI): domain Eukaryota; kingdom Metazoa; phylum Arthropoda; class Insecta; order Hymenoptera; family Cynipidae; genus Andricus; species Andricus quercusramuli. The sequence continues at coordinate 65,641 of CAKNXH010001005.1, forward strand.
CATTGTAAAATTTCGTCTATTGCTCCTAGTGACGTTCTGAAATTCAAAAAATAAAATTATTTATAAATAATAATGACACACTTATCTCTAAGCAGATATCTCTAATGATAGCATAATAATTAATTTTGGAATTACTCGTTTTACATCTGATATTGTTTTTTCCACATTACCTGTGACGCCTTCTCCCATGCTTTTTTCTCAAAATGACAGATGTGTCTGCCGTTGTGGAATCCTCAGGCAAAATTAAATCTCTATTCAGAAAGGTTACTTTCGGCATATCTTTTATTCCTTTAGAAATGTCTTGGGAATGATTTTTAGTATTTTCGGTTGATCGATTCGTTTGAGGCGATTGTCTTTTAAAAATGGATTTAAGTCTTGAAGTCATGCTGTAATACTTATTAGAAGTATTTAATATATATAGTTAAATAATTGTTGTTCAAAACGGATTTACAAAAAAACAATTAAATGTAAACTTACCTTTTGGATGAGCGTAGCAAGTTGCTTTAGAACGTTTTGTTTTCCCTCTCGTTCAAACACACCTTTCCCTTGGCAGAGATTATTAGAATGTGCCGGCTCACCTTATCACATGGTTTTCGATGGTGATAAGATTAAACAAATTATAAAGTGAAATAATCTGGCTAAAATTCTGTACCAGAGAACATTGATATTTTTATCCGAATTAAACTCTGAAAATACGATGTTTGGATATTCTGAGAGATTTTAAAATAATTTCAGACAATATTGTCATTCACAAATATTGACTTGTCGTGCAAAATATTTAGAATCTTGATCGATCATATCTTCGAATATTTTTAAAAAATAAATTAAAATTCATATACACATAAAAGTTCTGTATGCAGCCACAATTTGTTTACACGTAAACAATTGTCATAGTTATTGAACTTTAGTCATACCGTTTAAAAGAAATAAAAACAGTTATTTCACTTGTACGATTTTCTTTTTTGAGAAAATACTTTTGTTTCTCGCGATTAATGCTCGGTCAGCATTTCGTTAACTCTGTAATCGCGGCACTGCCCTGCAAAGAATTTCTTATTGCAGTGTTGCATTGGATGCATTCTTAACTAATAAGTCACCCACTTCGTCTGCTAGTACGATATTTACATCCATTTAGTTCTGTCTTCTACATATACTTTTAAGCTTTGTAGAGACTATTAATGTATTAAATATTCTGCATATTTATATCAAATCAATATTAAGAAACTTTCACCTTAAAAAACAATTATAACACTTTTGAAAAAAAAATTTTGTATTAATTTTTAACTGTACACTTTTCAACACTTCAAGTCTGCTAGTCCCGTTTTAAATTGTTTTTCTCCAAACTTCTTTGGATACTTCTTCTACATAAAAAAATTGAGCTTGAAATTTAAGGCTTTGAAATAACCATTTTTATCGGAAAAATGTTAATAAAATAGTTAAAATTGAAACGTTGAAAATTGAACAACGTGTGCAAAAAGCTCGAAACTTCGAGTCAAGTCGGCTTTTCTCGAGTACTCGACACTTTCGAGCTACTACTCGAACAGTTCTGAGAACTCGAACAGTTTCGAGCTACCCGAAGGGTCAAATCTTTCATGTTTTCAGTATGTTAACAAAATTTCCTTGAGATTCGGTTCTAAGGGGTTTTTCGGGTTGCTGATAAACAATTTTGGGATTAAAATTTGGATACAAGATTGCGACCAAGTGTTTGCAAAATTCAATAAATGACCGGATTTTGATCAAAATCGGTACTAGGGAGGAAGTGGGGGGGGGGGGTGAATTTCTGAACTCAAATGTGGTGTCAAAATAAAAAATGTCGACATTTTTTATTCCAAATATTTTGAAACCTCGAAATTTTCGAGTAGGTTGAAACTTTTCGAAGACAAATGTTTAATATTTAAATATAAACGAAAAATACAATCTGGGGCGAAAAAGGACACGTACAGGGAAAACAACGTGGATTGTACCTCATTTAAATGTGTGAATAACATATATAAAGAATGTCAAGAAACCCGATAAGTGCTGAAAAATTGGAATTTGAAAGATCAAGTCCTATGTATGTAAATGCAACTTTGTACGATTGTACATGTTTTATATTAGGTCATTTCGTAGAAAGTTGGAAATGTTATTTTTCGAATTTTATTTTTAGTATATATATTTACTAGGCTTTAATATTTATTGAAATAATTGATTTAAGAAAAGAGTTAATTTCTACGAATTCCAGTCACTTTTATTTCAACCACAAATATGTTTATCCTTCTGAATATTGATTTTGCACGTTTAAGCAAAATGTGTTTGAAAATATTCATATTTTCGCAATTTTAATATTTTAATCTATAGGGAAATTTTCTTTTCAAATGCTTCTGGAGTTTAGAAAACACTGGTAAACATGAATTATCTCTTATATAAATAGAGCAGTATAAAGGTTATTGATTGTATAATAGGGTGGTCAAAAAATTCGAATTTCGATTTTCGGTGATCAATCGCCCTTCCCCCAATTGTTCCGTTTTCCAGGAAAAAGAAAATCCGTAATTTTTTGTCTACGTTAACCCGTACTCTCGAGCTCTTGAAATTAATATAGGGGGTTTTAATGGGAAAAGCTCAGTTTTCGAAAAAATGGAAAGAGCAGTGCTTATTTTAAACATTTTGTGAATGAGAGAATAGTCACATCTTGAGGAATGTTCAAGAAACAATTTTCATTCAATAACTCTCAATTTTGACTCCCCCATCCTCTTTTACTATACCCGGAAAATGCCAAAAAAATGCAAAATAGCAGTTTTTTTCATCAAATTCATGCTAAAGATGGTATGTTTTCGAACTTTTGCAACATGAATAATTTTTATTTCGGTAAGTGAGGGGTTTCGAGGTGCTTCAAAATAATTTTGAATTGTTTGAACAATTATTATTTATTTAAACAAATTTTTTCCTCTTGTAGGTCGTGAAAAGTCATTATCTTTCGGGATAAATGATATGAAGTTCATGAATGTCAAGAATTATGCTTCTTTTCTTTAACATGTTTGGTGATTATTTAAACCACTTTCATTTAATTAAACAGTTTTTATTTGTTTAAATGTTCTCTTCTGTAAATCCCGAAAAGTTATTATTTTCAGGAATGAATGATACAATTAACAGATGTTGAGACTAATATATTTTTTAAAGGATATTTAGCAATTTCCTAAACAATTTTCGTCGGATCGAACAATTTTCTTTCCTGTAAATCATGAAGAGTTATTCTTTTCTGCAATTAATGACACAATTAACGAATGTTAAAAGTGATATTCTTGAAGATTTTTTCAATTATTTGAACAATAAATAATCACTTTTTTGCGCCTTTTCATGTAGGAAAGGTGAAGAAAATCTAGTTTATTCGAATCTCTTACACAAATCTCTCTGCTTACACTGTGTCGTTTATCATTCAGTATTTTCTTATCCTATAATGTACACCCCATATTTTTTGAAGACTTGAATTGCTCTATAAGAAAAGTATAGTCTTTTATTTCTCAAAATTAATTCTCTGTTCTGTTTCATTTGTATATATCAGGAAAGATTTACATGCGAATTATTTTCAATTCACAGATTCTATTAATCTCCGGGGGTGGTTTCAAGAAAGAAAGGACTATACAATTGGACTTGGATACAAAAGGACTTAGAGCAATTGAATTGAATTACGTAAACAAATTATTATTGTTTGAGAAATGTATCGTGTACGTTTCAAGATAAGGGAATCCTGAATAATAAGCAATATAGTGTAAGAGATTCGAAAAATTAGACTTTTCTCCACCTTATCTGTAGAAAGGCGCAAGTGAATGATTACTAATTGTTTTAATAATTTATAAGTATCTTCAAAAAAATTATAGTACTCTTAACATTCGTTAATTGTATTACTAATTGCAGAAAAGAATAACCTCTTATGATCTACAGGTAAAAAAATTGTATAAAAAAATTATGAATTTTTTATACAAATAAAAATTGTTTTCAAAAAATGCTACATATCCTTATGAAAAAATATCACTCTCGAAATCTGTTAATTGTGTCATCAATTCCAGAAAATAAATTTTCAACCTTTGCAGGGAAAGTAATTGTTTAAACAAATGAAGATTGTTAAAATAATTACCAAATATCCCTTAAAAACATGTTACTCTCAACATTCGGTAATTTGGTCATTAATTCCAGAAAATAATATCTTGTTACGATTTTAAGGAAAAAAAATAGTTCGGACAAATGAAAATTGTTCAAATAATTACAAAATATGTCAAACAAGAAGTACTACTCTTGAAATTCATTAACTTTATATCATTTATCCCGGAAGATACTAACTTTTCACGACTTACGCAGGAAAGAAATGTTTAAATGAATAATCATTGTTTAAACAATTCAAAATTATTTTCAAAAATACTTGAAAACTCGTCACTTATCGATTAAAAATAATTAATCTTGAGAAAATTCCAAAAAATATAGGCTTTAGCATGAATTTGATAGAAAACTGCTATTTTTCATATTTTGGCGCAATTTTCGGACACAATGAAAGTATATGGGGGGGAGGGGGGTCGAAATAAAAAGTTATTGGCTGGAAATTATTCCTTAAATATTCCTTAAGAGGTGACAATACTTTAATTCACAAAAAGTTTATAACAAGTACTTCTTTATTCCATTATTTCGAACACCGAATTTTTCCCATTAAAAACCCCAGTTAACGTTGCAAAAAAATTACGGGTTTTCTTTTTCCGGAAAACGAATGAATTGAGGGAGATCGATCATAAAAAATCGAAATCCTAATTTTTACAGGTATAAATTTGGACCACCATGTTGGGGAGCGTTTACATCATACGTAACATTATTTTTGACATTTTTTATCCCCCCTCCCCATGTAACGGACCGTAACATTTCCTTCCGACCCCCTCCCCTCACCGCTATTACGGACGAGATCTCAGAGCGAGATCCAACAAAATAATGTTAATAATAATACATCATAAAAATTTAAAGTGAATATTTATTTGTTGAAAGTTTTTAAACTCTTAAATTCGAGCTGAAATTAAATTCCAAGTATTGAGAACAAGAAAATAAGTATCATCATTTTTTTTTAAATTTATATAAGTATAATTTTTATAATATTCTTGAGAAAATTGAAACAGATTTCTGAATAATTCAGATTTGTAAAAAAAAAATCCAGAAGAATTTAAAGAATTTTTTTTTATTTCATAGAATCTTACAAAATATTAAGAAAAATTTGAGTCTTTTTTAAAGATGTTTAGGACTTTCAGAAGTTAGAAAGAAATTAAGAAATATTTGATAAATTTTCGGAAATGTTTCCAAGTTTTCAAGTATTTATAATCTATTCAAAACGTTTCAAATTCCTAAAAATATTTTGTAACTGACTCGAATTTGTCTTAAAATTTTTTAAAAATTATCCAAAATGTAAAAAATTGCCTTATAATCTTCTAAATTTTCCCAGAACTTGAAAACAATTTTTGTTCTCTTGAAAGCTTTCAAAATTCTTGTAAAGCTTCTGAATTTTTTCTTAAATCTTTGAAAATCTAAATTTCCAAAAATCTTTGAAAGTTTAAAATTCTTTTTGAAACTCTTCTATTCTTCTAAATATTTCTTAAATTTACTCGATTTTTTTTTGTTGGATTTTTTAATCTTACCAAATTGAAACATTTTGCTTCAAAATCTTCTTCACTCTTTTTAGAAATTTTAGGAAATCGTTTGTAATTTTTAAAAACCTTTTTCAATTTTTTTCGAAATTCATTTCTGAAAATAAAAAATCATCGACAATTTTGACACGAATATTAAGAAAATTCTTTTCATAACCTTTTGAGGCCACCTATACCTTCAAATCTTTAAACATTATTCATGCTTCTCCTGAATTTGTTTAAAATTCTAAAAAATTCAACAAGTTTCCTTGATATCTTTCAGATTCTTCTTTGACAATTTTAGAAATATTTTGAAATGTTTTGAAATATTTTCAAATAATCTATTAAAATAAATTTTTCAAAATAACAAATCATTTTAATTTTTCCTAAGAACCTAAAAAGGTTTTTTTTCATTTGCGTGAAACCTTACAAAATTCTTCAAAATTTTTTTTTTTAATTCTGGAAAATTAAAAAAATTGTCTTAAAGTCTTTATTATTCTTTTTCTATGCATTTTCAAATCTTCAAAACTTAAAATCATTCTTTTAAAACAAAAACTAAACGATTTGAAATTTTCCTAGAAATTTGAGGAGAATCTTTCATAATTATCAAAAAGCTTTACATTTTTTTCGAATTCTTCAAAATAAGTTTTTGCTGATAATTTAAGTCTTTTTTTGTCTTTGAAAAAGTAAGAAAGTTTACAAATTATAGTAGCGAATTGTTAAGAAAAAAATTATTTCTCATTACCAAACAATAATTTACCATTTGAATTTTCTCTTCTATCAATAATGTTTACAAACATTTAGCGATAAATGTTATGATGAAGTAAAACTATTCAATTTAGAAACTTTGATACACAAAGTTGATGGTACAGAAAATTCATAAATTAAAAGTGTTAGGTAATTGGATCAAACCCCCACCTACACATAACAGACCGTGATGAAACACTAACCCCTTTACCCTTTTTTAATGTTACATAATATGTGAACGCTCCCTTGTATAAGAACAAAGAAAGGGAACTTTTAAATTTTCGCGCGGAGTGTTCAACCAGTTAGCAACAGGTGATTCAATCTCGGTTGATAAAGATGGCCGACTGACCCCTCTCTTTCGTTCTCGTCCTCCTGGTCGAGAACTGTCATCTAATTTTAACCCTACCTGGTTGCGTCCATGTGTTTTTATTTATTTTTCCACAACGAACATGGATAGTTTGCTTGATGGAGGAAAGCAAACAATGAATTTATACGCAAGAATAGCGAGTGCCTCTTCTAAAGAAATAAGATGAAAAGGATTGGCGAGTGGAGATAATTAATAATGTTGGTGTAATTAAATGCGTTTGTTACGCAAGATTCTGCTGAAACTGACAGTTGTTGTCGTCTTTGTAATAATTATTTACTGCCTCCAAACTTCGAATGGTATTTACCGGAGTGTTAATAATTTAGCAGTGGAGAATGTCACACAGAAAAGCAGATTTCCATCCACCTTAACTGGAAGCAATGAATCCAGTGATTACGTCTTCCTCGAGACGAACACGAAACCCACCAATCTTTCGGAGTATTATAATGTCTGGTGCATATTTACTAAAGTTACGAGCAATTCGCCAATGAGGAGAAAATTTAAAATTTTCACTGAGTCTTTGCTTAGATTAAGTTCAGTGGACATAGTCTTCCACGTAATCAGTGATAGTACCAGTAAAATTATCGCTGAGAAAGTGATAATAGTGGTTAAATCTGTGACAAAAAAGAGCATGAGGGTGAGTAGAATTAAATGTTTTTCCCAGATTTTGACACTAATAATCAATTGAACAATTTGATTATTTCTAAGCCCGTCACTTCAGAATAATGAGTGCATTTCTTGAAAAAATCAAAGAGATGTGATCTTTGATGCTATGCAAAACAATAAATCTGATTCTGGTGACATTATTTTGATTATTGTTCTGGAGCAGTCTATATAAATTACGTGAAATTTTTGTTCTGAAATTTTGAACCACGTTTTGACCCCCTCCTTATCTTATGCAATTTTTACCGACTAAATTTTTTTCGTGAATTTAGGGGTCATCCAAAAATGATGTGAGACAATTTGGGGAAAGGGGGGATTCGGTAAGATTTGAGATTTTAATTTCAAATGAAAAATAGTTGAACGAAAAAAGACGAATTTTCAACAAAATAGTTTGATATTCAGCACAAACAGATTTAATTTCAACTGAACAGTTGCATTTTCAACCAAAAAATATGAAATTTCCAACAAATGAGGTGAATTTTCAAATCAGAATATAAATTTCCAACAAGAGTTGAATTTTCACCCAAGAAGGATTTTTTATTTAATAAAAGAAATTGCTTCCAAAAAGTTGAATCTTCAAGCCAGAAAGATGAGCTTTCTACAAAACAGTTGAAGTTACAACTAAATAGTAAAATTTGCAACCAAAAAGATGAATTTTCAACCGAGAAAATCGATGTTCCACTTAAAAAAAATGAATTTTCAACTAAATTAATAATTTTTTGACCGAATAATTTAATTTTTAACCAAGAAGATTAATTTTCCACTAGAAAATATGAATTTTCCATAAATTGTATAACTTTACAACCAAATAGTTGAATTTTTAAACTAAAAAATATCAATTTTGGACCAAAAATGTATTGGCTAAATTTTTGTTTGAAAAATTAATTTTCAACAACAAAACAGTTTAATTTTCTACAAGATAGTTGAATTTCCTACCACTCTTCGTACCGAAAAAATCTGGCTATTTTTACCGAAATTTAGGGACACGTAGACACGGCCGAAAAAAAATGTTAACAAACAAATTTTTCAACAAAGTAGTTGAATTTTCTACAAAATATTTAATATGTCGGAGGAAAAATATTTTAATTTCAAATCAAAAACATTTTAATTTTCAAGCAAACAGTTGCATGTATAACCAAAAAATTAATTTTCTACAAAAAAAAAAAAAAGAGAATTGTGAAGAAAATACATCAGTTATCAACCAAACAGTGAAATTTGCAACTGAGTAGATAAATTTTTCACCACACAAATACTTATTTTAAACAAACTACATAAATTTTGAACTAAACAGTTTAAGTTTCGTCTAAAAAAGATAAATTTTCTACCAAAAATAGAATAGTTCAATTTCCAGTTGAAAATATTAATTTTCAATGAAAAATTTAATAGCTAATATTTCAACCAAAACCATTTTTAATTTGAAACAGTTGATTTTTGAAACAGTTGATGATGTTCTATAATTCGCGCGTTTTGTAATTTTTGAAAATTTCCAATTAGAAAGCATGTAACTTTCAAAGTGTTTAGAATAATTAAACTTTAAATATTTACAATATTTCTTTCAATATTTAAAATCATGCAATTTTGAACGATGAATGTGACAGTGATTTTTTTTATAGAAATCACATTTGTTAGTAAAAAAATCTACCCAGTCGTTTCAAATGTCACTTGATACTACATTATATGATACTAATTAGGAATATAGTTATGGTCTGAAAAATTTCTTTAATTTCTGTTGAAAATTATAGTTTTTAATGCGCAATTCTAAAACAGTTTAATCTGTGAAGTCTTGAAACTAAATTTTTTCTTGAATTAATTTTTAAGTTAGTTTTTGGAGGTTTCGAATTTTACATTTCACGATGTTGTAGTTTCAAAGTCAAATAATTATCCAAAATGTTAGGAACATTCCGCTGTTGAATATTTCAAAATTTCATATTAAAAGCCGGGATAGTCAGTTTTGAATTTAATAATTTTGTGTAAATATAAAGCAATTCCGAATTGAAAAGCTTAAAATTGTACTATTTCAAAAAATTTGTATTATTTATTTTAATTTTCAATGTAATATCTTAAAATTGTGTGATTTTGAGTTGAAGATTTAAACAAATATAATAAATCATTTCAAATTGAAAAATGTTTGATTGGAAAGTTTCAAGAATGAATACTATTTCTAAACGAAGATTTGAAATTATGTAAGAATGTAGTGGCAAACTAAAACGGATAAAAATCAAACTATCTATTTCAATTCATTTTAATTGGTTATAATTTTAGAGTTCTGAATTTACATTCTGAACGCTGAATTTGTAATTTTTCCCTTTCATAGGTTTTAATTCGGCCATGAAAATTGAATTGGTTAAATTTTGGAAAGTATAATTAGCAATTTAATCATTATTAATTTCTAATCGAAGCAGATTTACTTAAAGTAATTGAAATTTTTAAGGGATTGAGTATAAAAATGTTTTAATATCACAATTTTTGTGATTAAAATTGTTTTCAGTTTTAAATGAAGTTCGCATTCGCTTAAGTTTCGACGTTCCAGAGTAGAAATTTTTTCATTTTTGATATTTCCCATTTAGAATTACTTTTTATTTAGAATAATTCAATTCATTTTTTGATTTTATAACAATTTGTCTCACCAGCTTTAATGTAAAATTGTAATTTTTTCATGGAATAACAATTTAAAATTCTAGAATTTCAGAAGCCTTGACTTCGAAAGATTCAATTTAGTTTTCAATATTAAATTGTCAAATTTCAATAGCTTTGAATTTAATATTATTCAAATTCAAAAGTTTTCAATTTTTAATTTTGAACGCTTTTAATTATAAATAATACGATTTCAATTCCTCTGGATTTTAAATGATCCAATGTCCCAAATTCGAATCTTAAGTTATTACATTTTTAACGTTTTGACATTGTCCTATTTTCGAAATTTGAATCTGCAATCATTTAATTTTCTGATTCTTCAGTAAAAAATAAAATTATTTAATTTTCAGCGCTTCGACTTAGAAATTATACAATTCAACTTCTTTTTCTAATTAAATTGTCAAAAATTGTTCGATATATATTTTTTTCCAGACGGTTTCAACTTGAAATTATTAATTAATAATTAGTGTTTGAACAATATAAAAAATATGATATTAAAAAATTGGTTTGATTATGGATTTTTAAATTTGCATATTTTTCATGTTAAGAAATTAAAATCCAGCGACTTATTTACTGCTATTACAGAATAAAACAAATCTCTGTATTTTCCTTTATTAGGCACAACAATTTCTTCATCCTACTTATTATGTGACTCGAAGTCAATTCATTTCTTGCAAAAAGGTTTGCTGATGCTTATTGACTTTCGCAGTGCATCATATATGTGAAAAAACTGTGGGTTTCGCAAAGAGAATTAATTTTTTTCTAAACCGGGAGATATCTGGAATATTTACCGGGAGAAAGCCGGGAGCCAAACATTTAAAAAATAGTGGCTGTCCTAAAAAGTCATTTAAAAAAATGAGATTTCATATTCTTTGGTTGAAATATCAGCTATTACGCTTTTACATTTTTACTTTTTTTTTACATTCTCATCATTTATGATTGAGAAAGTATTATAATTGTCTGAAATTTGACATCACAGTTTTTCAACGGATCTCCACGTTTCGAGTCGAAAAATCAATTATTTCATATTTCTGATGTTATGGTTTTTACCAGGTTAATTGTATTAATTAATTTTGATGCTGATTGTTTTTTGTCTACTGGTCTAAAATCAATATTTTCAATATTGATTTTTATTTCTAAATTGTGAAAAAATTGCTCTCAAACCACTACAAAATTATTTAATTTTCAAATAAATTTGTATCTGAAATATTTTTTCATTCCATTTATAAAAGATACTATGGTAAAAATATTACAAGATTAAAATGCTGGTACTTGAATGTTAATAGTCAAGAAAAATGGATAATTGGTAAAGGAAAAATCAGCGAATTTTTAAAACGAAGTTTTCACGCTGCAAAGCATGTATTATCTTAAATAAAAAATTTTTAATTAGTTTCAAGTCCCATATCTTATTATTTCTGGAAATCATGAATTACGTACATTAAAAAATACAGTGATTCAGAAATATTGTTTAATGATGTTAAATTAAAATATATGCCAAAAGCAGTTTTAAATACACAAAAATCATCATTTTAAGTACTTTATCTAAATTTAATGACAATTTACGATGCACAGGAATTTTATTATTGCTGTGTAGCTTTCGGAGGATAATTAATTATAGGTCTGAGTACTAAGCTTTAGAACCCTTTCCATAAAAAAATCATTACTAATTAGAAAAACATAATTTATTCATTTGTCTTTTTTTATTCGTAATTCGCAATTAAAAATAATTATTCTATATTTTTACCTTTATCGTGGATGCGCGGACAGAAGATATATTTTTGTATCTGTAACTTTTTATTGGAGATCCGGTTACCAAACTACAACTTTTTGATACCCTCCGAATTCGAAATATATTTTTTTTTAATTTTCCCCACGCCCTATTTTACATGGCCGTCAGGCCATGTGGATACTTATGTTACTTACCATATGAGCCATATTAGTTTCGCCCATTTTTGCTCCACAATAATAAATATTTTTTGCTGAAAGTTTGGAAAATAATTAGGAACATAAAAACATACATCTGGGTCCTATTGCCAATAAAAAAATCTTCTCTACAATTACTTTGAATGTCGCTTGATACTATATGTTATGATAGTTGTTGATAATATATTTATCATCTTTAAAGTTGCTATAATTTCAATTTAAAATTGAAGGGTTACAGTGCCCAGTAAAAAGACTTGCATTGATCGGGATTAAAAAATGTAATTCACTTGAATACCTGATTTTTCCGGTCGTCTCCTAAATCCGTCGGGGGAATAGGTATGAGAAAAAATCAATCCCCTCTAATGCACCTTGAAAAATTTAACAGAACAGTACTGAAAGGAATTAAAAAATACAAAAATCCGTAGTCAGGATCAATGAATTGAATCCCTGCCAATGAACTTCGAAAATTGCACGGAACGGTACTGAAGGGGATTGAAAAGTTTGAGTGTGCAAAAGAAGGAATAGAATGGATTGAAATAAATTCAATTTCAAAACGCTTGGTTGAATTACAATGGAAATTAATTGTTAGCAAGTATTTTATAATTTTCAATTAATAAGTGGTAATTGGGTAGTGAAATAAGGAATTTTAATGATATTAACTTTTTTTTTAATGGCAGTACTAAATTTTAAACATATTGTGCGATTTTTTATTTTCGATTTTTTAAATTCCTACAGTAATGAGTCGTATTCTATTTTATAGAAGAATGTGAACTACTTATATTCAATAAAATGGATATGTTAATTGCATAAGGACAAATCGAAAATAATAGAAAAAATAAGAAGCAGCCTAACAAGGCAGAGTTTAATTAAAGACACCCACATGATTTAACCCCAAGTTCCTTGCAATTTAATTTTCCTTCTTAATTTTTAATGCAAGTCCTGTTATAACTTCTATTATGCCGATACCCATGACTTAAATGAAAAAACTAAAAATACAATGTTCGAACCGAAAAAGTAGATTTTCTAAAAGACGGATAGATGAAGGATTCTTATTTTTGTTGCAAAATAATCAGAATACTAGTCACATTCAAAATCTATCAGAATATTTATAGTGCAATATAGTGTAATACTGATATACTAAAAATTATTGTAGAATATGTGATGCCAATTTTATTTGGCATCACATCATTATACATCAATTGACTATCTACTTAATTATTTATTCATTTACTATTATCAATTAATTTTCATTTTGTTTTTATCTTGACTCTCACCTTATTATTAATTAATTATCATTATTACTTCATGTGTATATATTTTTATTTCTTAAATTTATAGTCTATACCTTTAAAAAGTATATTTATTTTTATTTACTCAAACACACCAAAAATCTTATTCATAAGATTAACGAAAATTGAAACTTTTAAACTTATATTCCAAAAAAATGGATTTAAAATATTTTCAACCCGATATTTTCTGAAGGTACCAACGGGAATTAAATTCATTTGAAATATATTCTACATGTTGGAATTCGAAACAATATCATAAAGATTTATTCTGAAGGTGTTAGAGGGAATGAAATAAATTTAAACTAAATTCTACTTTGCTGGATTAAAAACAATTCAATATACATATTTTCTGAAAGAAATGGAGGGAATTAAATAAATTTGAAATGTATCCTACTTTGCGAAATTAAAGACAATTAATTATAGATATTTTTTGAAGGTACTGGAAGGAATTAAGTAAATGTGAATTTTGTCCTGTTTCTGGAACACAAAATAATTCCGAGAGTCGTTGTTCTCGCTATGGGAACTGCCAGGAATTACATTTTTGGAAAATGTATTACTCTCTTTCTTGAAGAGTCAGGCTTTAAATAGGATAAATAAATGTTAATTGTTGCGCTGAAATCGGAATTTCACAATTATTTTGAGCTCAGGCCTTCTTACTGGGTGCAGAACTAGACAACCAACAAAATCGGAATTCCTCACGAGAGCGAAATAACTTTCTGTAAAATCAAAATCACCATTTAAAGATAAAACAAAAGTTCACTCCCGAGCTGAAGTGTTTCTTATTTGAGACAAAAAAAAAGTATGATTAAAAAAAAATTAACCATTTCCGAGAAATAGAACGTGGAACTATACAAACTCAAAGTGGTAGGAACCTCAAATTAGAACAGGCCCTGTTGCGGATCAAATGTTTCTGAAAATGAAAAATTAAGATATTCTGAAAAAAACGGTGATGATAAATAGTTATTTTAAGCGAGACTCATTAAAAATGAAAAAATTTCTGCTACGGAACGTGATACCTAAGTCCCCTGGAACTTGCACTTAATAAACTGAGGTCAAATGGAGAAGCCATTAAGTCTAGTGTTTGTTGTACATATTCTAAAGATAAGTAAGACTTGCGGAAAAGGCAGTTTTTTTGGAGATAATTCTATTTTTTATGTAATCATCGAAAGAAAAAATGCAACATCAGCATCGCTGAAGTGAAGAATTCTACTATCTATCTAAATAGGCAGTAGATGAGACAGTTTTCAAATATTCTTGCGTTACCATGCCACTGCGGAGGAAGGATTGGGTGATCCCAACAAGAGATCGGACCGAACAAGATTACCAATCACATCCAAGCAGATGACTGCCACGTCAGTCATATGTTTTCACAACCAAAGATATTATAAATATCATGTCTAACTTTTCAGACAGCCCCAAAGTCTCATAAAACACTGATTTTGGATAAAATATCGTACATCACTCGGAGGGTTAGACAGGTCCTTACGTGGAGCTCAATATTCGCCATGGTCTTACAACTCGTCCTGCAAACGTTGATCTCTGTCTCACACTCCTTGTGATGTCATATACTATAAATGAATTCATTACTCCTCTTAGAATTTCATAGCATCGGTTAAGAAACCCATTTACGAAGAAAAATTTTCGATAAGAAATTAAGAATCAAGTTAAAAAATGAAGGAAATTAAAATGGAAGGGTTGCAGTACAGAACTAGATAACCAACATTTTTGCAGAAAATGGGCTTTTTGCATAAAAAATTCTTAAAAAATCAAATACACATTGTGGTAAAACAATTTGTTCAAACGCTAATTTTTAATATCAGTAATAGAAAGATTTCTTGGAAAAAAATACGTATTTCATTCTTTTACTGTATTTGAAAATTGTTAGGCAAAGGAATATGGTCACAAATTGGTTTAAAAAATGGTGAGAGGTTAAGGCAATTTAAGAAAAAGAAGAAGAGGATGGAAGACACGTATAGAGAGTCAGTTATCTGACTTTAAATTACCAATCTTCCTATTATTAATATTAAAAATGAGGTTTCGAACATATCCTTTTACCACAGTGTGTATAATTGATTTTACAAAGAAATTTATGTAAAAAGCCCGTTTTCGGCAAAAAAATATTGGTAATCTAGTTCTCGATGTTACGAACCAAGTATCCCGCTTAACCTTCCGAATTTTTTTCTCTAATAGTTATAAATAAATCTAGACTGTTATGTATAAGAAATTTGAAATGTTAACATTGAAGCTTTGAACGGGAGGCTCCCAAAATGCAGAGTACTTTCAACCTGAAAATTGTTGTACCGTATTGGGAAAGGATTTAAGTCGATGGCACTGGTTACTGATCATTTCTAAAAGTTAACATTTAAATTCTACCTCTTTGTTCGTTGTTATAGCTCGATGACACAATTTCGTAGCACAGAAATAATTTCCCCAATCGTTTCGAGATTCGATTCAGGAAAATTATCCCGGTCGATGGATCCACTAAAATGAACATCTAATCTCACACTTCCTTTGTACATGGGTTAGAGGGTTTTGAACTGATGATTATTATCCCAGGGATGCATTTGAATCTCCTCGGATATTTCTTATCAGTTCGTCTAGGGTTACAAAGATCTAGATAGGTTAGTTCGATATTTTTAACGTTTGAATTAGGGTTGTCTCATCTTGCACGAATTGAACGAAGAGGCAGGGGAAGTACGTATAAATTCCGGTCTACGTTTTTAAGATCCGATTTTACCCGTCGGAGGGAGATTTATTTTCGACCGCCCAAGTGGTCTTTTCACGCCCCCACGGCAAGATCTCTTTACACTTCTCCGGGACAAGTTATTAGATTTTAGGCTGCGTTTAAAACTCTAATGTCTTAATTCTTGTTTGAATCCTGGACTTCAACTTGAAGGGTTGCGCATATGTTCCAAAATTTCCAATTTCAGTTTCATTAAAATCGAACTATTCCTGCCAAAGTTGTGCCTTTTAGAAATCTACCTGGTATGGGGGTGGTTTGGTGCGGGGTAGTTTGAGTGGAAGGGATAGCATGGAGAACGAGAAAGATGGCGAACGCTTAGATCTGTGCTACACGTGCGACGTTCCAGAAACTTCATACAGTATATATTATACATATACATATACATATATATATATATATATATATATATAGCGTATGGTGTTCTGAAAATGCTTAAACCATTTAGGATAACGATAACTTTTAAAAGTTATCCATATGTGACAGGGTCGTATGTCACAAACCACAACGGAATTCCCGCATTTAGTCCCATAAGTGTTACGGCGGTTCAAAGATCAGTTGCATCTCCAAGTGTTTCTATCAGCATGATTTCAGGTCTTCGAAACTTGTGTAAGGATTTTTTACACTGAATTCGTCTCTCAGCAAAAAAAATGTTTGTTGTTGTTTTATGTTGTGAATACTGTCAGCGTCATTTGATGGAGATAATGTTGGTTGAACATGTATTCTCAGCATATGGAATTTTTTCAGTTACATTCTTAGTACCTTTTAGACTCCTTATATAATACGCATATTGGGCGGCCAGTGCGATATTATATTCTTCGCGATTAACTTCAGGTTAATGAGGTGGGGGTAATTATAGCTACCGTGGCTACGTGCTTTTTGTGAAGCTTCAGTGCATTACTGGCAGCTTTCCGTACTGTCCACCTCCTCGAACCACGTGTGTGTTTGCGTTTGTGCTAAAAGTTTTTTTTTTTTGTAATTATGCTAAAGTGTCAACATGAACCGATTATCCCAATTTTTTCGAGCGCGGCAATCTCCATGTGAACATTTATCGGGAAAGGGCGCCATTGCCAAAAGAGAGACCCTTAGAAGATTTCGGACTGCAGTGCACGAAGGAAGGAGGGGGTAAGTCTCTTGCCCTTGTTTACGTCTTTTTATTTATTTTGATTTTCAATTTGTAGTTTCAAATTCAAATATTCGAAATATCAGGACAATTCCGCTATTAAATATTTGAAAATTTCATACTAAAAGTCGTTATAGTTAGTTTTTAATTTTCAATTTTCAATGTAATATCTTAAAATTGTCCCATTCTTAGTTGAAGATTTGAATACGTAATTCATATCAAATTGAAAAACATTTGACTGGACATATTATAGGTTTTAATTTTGCAATTGAAATTGAACTGGTTGAATTTTGGAAAATGTAATTAGCAATTTAAAAATGATCAATTTTCAAGCGATTTAAATTCACTTTAAATAATTGAACTTTTCAAAGGGTTTGAGTATACGAAGTTTTAATATCACAAATTTTATTATTATGTTTCCCATTTAAGAGTTATATTCACTCTAGAACCTCAGAGGCTTTAACTTTGCAAGATTCCATTTAGTTTTCAATTTTAAATGGTCAAATTTGAATTTTTTTGAATTTAAAATGTTCCAATTTCCGAAATTCAGATCTCAGAATATTCAACTTTTAACGGTTTCACATTGTCCAACTTTTGAAATTTAAGAAACTGTTCCGGATTTTTCCAATTCGGGATTTTCATATTTTGAAAATCTTATAATTTCCTGAATATTATTTTTCAGGATTATTTTAGTCATCCCAATATTTATTTTCCTGAAGAAAAATTTCAAATTGTAAATGATTCTTCAAGCATAAAGGCAACAATTGTGTTCTTAACTTTTTGACCAATTTTTTCCTTTAAAAAAATGAAAAAAGGATTCCATTCATAACCGCCGATCCATATTAATTGAGGCTTTATGGATTTTTCTATTAATAATGATTATGAATTTTCTGCATCATCAATTTAGTCACTCAAATCGAACAACCTGGCCGGCTGTTTTTCACGAAAAGCGAAATACGAAATAAAAGAGAATTACGTATATAGCCATGCGAATACCTGAAAATATAATTTTCAAGGTCAAACCTGATAAAAATCATGTCATTAAAAAGAAAAATAATCCGTTAGTATTTTTTTTCGTGACAATACTGTGAGCGTAGACCAAGTATTTCCGGTGAGAATAGGAATTTCATCAAACATAACCAATTATTCATTTAAATCACGAAAATTGCTCAAAATTTGAATGAAAAATTATCGATTTTATTATTTGATTGAATAGATTTTGAAAAATAAATAAATATGAATAAACGCTTATGGTAAGGCATCAGACCTAAAACACTTGTTATTAATTTCAAATCACGCGTGACCTGCAGCCAATAAACGTACTGCGCAACGTTCTTCGCAGGAGGTGAATCCGCTAAAGTTTGAATCGTCTAGGCAAATAATCGATATTTCGTTTAAATTACAAAAATGGAATATAATAAAATATATTAAAAATTTCTGTCAGCAATCACAGAGATGCCTTTCCGCCTCCACGAATCGTTAATCGTAATTCTTGAATAGCAAA
The DNA here is from genome assembly GCA_932178445.1 of Andricus quercusramuli. Classification (NCBI taxonomy): domain Eukaryota; kingdom Metazoa; phylum Arthropoda; class Insecta; order Hymenoptera; family Cynipidae; genus Andricus; species Andricus quercusramuli. Next base: position 84,255 of record CAKNXH010001005.1, read on the forward strand.
AGCCAAAAACTAATAAAATAACGTATTAAATCGCATAGCTGTACTCTAAAATGCGTAACATTCCCTTCGGTATGCTTTAAATATGTTTTTTACGGGTGCCGATACTGTTTACACTTCGCAAAGAAAAACGTAATTTTTTCAAGTTTAAACATTGAAAATTACATTTGCATTCAGTTTCATGTCCATGTTCGTAATCAACACATCGAAATACATCAGTATATGAGGTTTTAAAAAATGTTGCAAACATAACATTTTTTTTTAAAACGTGGTTTTTAAAAGTTTTGACCTTGGAAATTGTTCTACAATCGAATATTGTTAAATTTCAAATAGTTACGTCCTGAAACCTTTAATATCCAGTTGTTTATATTTGAGGACTTAAATTTACGGTTGGTAAATTAAAGATTGTTTAATATAAAATTGTCTAATTATGAAAATTTTAATTTTATATTATTCGATTCGAAGCATTTTAAAAATAAAATGTTTAATTTGTACACAATTCTGCTTTGGAGTCGTGTAACCATTTTAAAAACGGTATAAAAATATTGTGATTACTGTGATTATTGTGATATACATATATGGGTTAGAATACGTCAAGTGTTCTCACCTAATTTTTTTTTTATCGGGTTTAAACTGGCCTGAATTATAGTCCTATAGTGGATCTATATTAATAATTTACCAAATCGCGTTAGTGTAACTTCTTTTAGGATTATCCGATTGGACTTTTACTGCAGTTTTTTGGAAAGCTCTTTTCATGTACTTGAAGACTACTATAACCATTTTTTTCATTATGAATTTTTTTTCTGAAAATCAAAATTCAAATTGATTTCTTGAAAAAAGCCATACTTGAAATTTGTTTTTGTTTATCAAAAAATAGTTCTTTTACCCTATGTAAAGTCTTATGTAGTAGAAAAAGTTGGCTGGAACTAATTTCATGGTAAAATTCAGATTTTTATCCTCGAGTGGACTACATTCATCTTACGCAGCGCCAGGGAACGAAAACTGTTAGGTCTAACTTGCATCTAAGCCTCAGGCGTAACAATCTCAAAAATTATTTTCAGCCCACTTTTTCTTCTGTATGACTTCAAAGAGTGTAAAAAAATACATTTTTTAAAAATAAAAGAAAATTAAGAGTATGTTTTTTTTAAATCAACTTTAATGTTGATTTTCGTAAAAAAATATGATAAAAAAAACGGTTATGATTGCATGAAAAGAGCTTTCCAAAACACTATAATAAAAGTCCAATCGGATAATCCTGAAAGAAGTTACACCAACAGGAAGGTAAAAAACCTGCTGATAAATGGACCTACAGTTTGGAAAATTAATATAGGTTCACTAAGACTGTAATTCAGCCAAGTTTTCAAACTGATCATTTTTTATTGGAATGGAATGGAAGCTTCTAAAGTGTCCCCTAAGGGTTTACATTGTTCTTGTCTCTTCCCTATTCCTTCACACACCCCCCACGCACTTACTTGGTGGTGGGAGGGGGACCTACAGTTTAAGGTGGGTTCCGAACCACCAAGAGCAACAGCCTTAAGTACTTAGAGATCCTTTTTCTCTAGAGGTACCGGTCCCACGACTCTCCGGAGATGAACAACTCCCTTGCTAGGCAAGTGTTCACCGCATGGGCCACCGAGGCTCTTCAAGAGTGCGAGGCGGGAATCGAACCCGCAAGCCGAGGGAGTGGATCCAAAGCCTATGCCTTAACCCCCACGACCATCGTCCCACTCTGTTTTCAAACTGATCATAAAAAACAATAATTTTAGATGCAAACACTTGACGTGTTCTTCCCCATATGTATGTATTCTTATTACATTATTTTGTAACAACACTTTGAATTTTCAGATTTTCCGAAACATTGACCTTGAAATATTGAATTTAGTTTTCCATCTAAATTGGTCGAATTTTAATCGCTTCGAATGAAAGATGATTTGAATTCCAAAATTCTAATCTGTAGTTACCAAATTTTCAAAATTATAGTGTGAAAGTCTTTCCCTTTTCACGATTTTTCCCATTTTTTTAAGTTTATTAAATGTTAAAACATAAAAATCAATAAATATGTAGGCCTGTCTGTAATTACTGCTGTTCTCATGGTAATTATAATTCAGTTTATTAATTTCGTCTAAATTAATTGTAGTTTCGTGATCACTTTTGACGTGTGGCTCGCGACCGCGAACAAAAAGACAGGAAATGCGTGTTGGCCACACGATCCGGAGTTGGAAGGGGCAACTGTCCGGCCGTGGTCTCTGGCGAAATTCACCCAGGAGTACTCTTGGAATGAGGAGTTCTTTTGTTATGAGAGGAGGGGTTATTGGTCTCCAGTAGGGATAATTTTAATTATTTTTATTCTCATGATTTGTTTTGTTATTATTAACATTTTTGTTCTCTTCTTTTTTCTTTTCTTTTTAAATTTATGTTTATTTATTTATTTGTTCTGTAGCTCCGTTATGTGCATCCCTCGGTACTGACGCCTGATGATTGTGTGGGCCTTGAATTGCGTCAAGGCTTCACCAAATTGCAGGGACCGGAACGCACCTAGTAAGTGTTTTTTTTTTTTTTAATTCTGTGGGGTTAACCGTATTTAGACGACAATACTGCCACCCGTATGTGCCACTGACGTATATATGGTTACATATTTTTATTTATATTTATACTTATTTTCTTGTATTTATTCAGCAAATTCGAGGAGCTCCAGCCAGCTCCTCCTGTTGTTGGGCTTCAACCTGTGGATACGGGAGTGAAGTTAATCTGGTGCCAACAATTCTTTTTCTTCGGCAATCGATGGCGCTGTCATGGTCGCTGGGAGATGGTGAGCCCTCTTTTTATTGTATTGGTATTTTTGCTTTTTAATTTACAACTTTTTTTCTGAGTCTTTCATGGGTGTTATTTAATTTCAGCGTTTTGCCGATGAACCAGAGGTCGACTGGGTGGAGGTCCACCAAGGAGTTCTTTCCCCTTAATTAAATTCCATGCCTTGTTTTAATTGGGATGCATTATAAAATGTTGTCATCTTTTTCGATATTTTTTTTTGGTATTATTTTTCTGTTTTTTGTTAATCTTATTTATGGTATCCTATCCCCTTAATCCTTTCTCCTGGCAGGGAGTTATTTCTTAAGCTTTAATGCCGCCTATTATCCCATAGAATGACGCTGACAGTAATTGCATAAGGCCGATTATTTTTCTTTCAGTATCGAAAAAATTTAATATTTTGCTTTCAATTTTGGGTAGGGCTACAACATTTCTGGTAGGTGCCAAAATAACTCCCGAAAAATATGAGTCCTACAAAAAGTCTTCATTTCGCGCAAGGTCGATATGTGCTCCAAATATTGAATAATAAAAGGTTTCTTATCGTCAAAGGCTCAAAAATTGTTATTTCTAACCCGGATGAGCCGTAAAAAAGGAATATTGTATCCATTTAAAGAATTTTGAAGGGGCATTGTTTGTTTTTGACAATTTCATTACATATCATACACATACATATACATAATCCCCTAAGCCCCTTTACATATATACCGGCTTAGTATAGACCTAATGGAAAAATGTCCTATGTACGCGCGTTCATGATAAAAGTGACGGATAATCATAAAATTCACAAAGTTGTAGATATATTTTTAACTACTATCAGTTCAAAAATGATTATCCCTGCTCCTGTATGTCGGTACAATATGCATTTTTACCGCTTATGTGGATCAGAAAGAATCATTTTTGAGCTTTTTGTAGTTAAAAACATCTAATATTCTGTGAATTTTACGATTATCTGTCGCTTTAACATGAAGGCACGTACGAAGGATATTTTTTCATTGGATCTATACTAAGCATATGGAAACAATATGCACTTTTACTACTTATCCAGACCAGAAATAACCATTTTTAAGCTTGTATGTAATAGTTAAAAATATCCAATATCTTGCGAATTTTACGATTACTGCCATTTTAACATGAACGCGCGAACACAGGATATTTTTTCATTGTGTCTATACTAAGCAGGTATATATGTGGAACAATATGCATTTTTCACGGCTTATCCGAGTTAGAAATAACCATTTTATATATATATATATATATATAAAATATATATAACCATATATATATATGTTATAAATTAATGTCTCAGGCTTAAGGTGGTTAAAGCCCAAAATGTCGAAGGCATTTTTGCTTAGTTGGATTTTTTTTTCTTTTCTTTTTTTTTTTTTTGTTCTCGGGTGAACCCGGTTTTTCATCGTAGCCACGGACTAAGTCAAGTGACTGATGAGATGAGCATGTTATAAGTTAATATAATACGATGTCTGAAATCTTCTCCAATGATGTAGTAGGCAAAAAATTAGGAGCATAGTGTAGTTGGAGTTCGTTTTACCGCTGTTATCCATACACAGCGGCCGTTTGCGTTGGAGGTGACAACAGTCGCCTCTGGATGCTTTCTTAGTGCTACCATCTAATTTAATAATTTACCATATAATTCGATTTTCTTTTATTATTATTCTCCCTATCATTCTTCTATTTATTATTAAATCTATTATTCTATTATTCGTCCTTAAAAAATATTAAAATAAATCAATAATTTTACTGTAACATAAAAATGTTGTAAAATGAACTAATTTTTTAACTCATTAACCTTGCGCGAACTGAAAATATTTGCTTAGGGCTCATCTTTTTCACGTGGGTAAGGTCTTTATATTTTGGCATCTGATCTTCATTTTCAAGCTATTGATTGTGTATTTTTTATAGCTGGGCTTGCGTGACCTGAGTTGTGAAATCTATGTCTGAGCTTGGATGAATTCGTCGATTTGGGGAATAGCTCATCTCGCAATCCTCAGAAGGCAACATACCAGATTACCAGCCATTGGTCCAGTCATTTCATCAAAAAAATTAGCCTAACGATACTCCTTCGTGTTTTTACTAAAAAGAAAATAATGACTGGGTTCCTACTACACGGTAAAGTCGAACATGTGTCAACAATGCCAAAAGTAGTCATGATATTAGATATTTTTTCTGCAAAATCTTGATTTGAAATTCTATATAGTGATTTTTCTTTTATTTGGTTTTGATGGCACACGTTCAACTCATCACTTTCGCATTCTCGGTGTGCTATACTTCTGTTTCAAGTCTGAAAATTTTTAAAACAATTAGAATAACGATAACTTTTAAAAGTTATCCACATTTGACAGGGTGGTATGTCACACTGTACTGCAGCCTGCAACCCTTCAATGAAATAATTAAAAAATAATTTAAACGCAAATATTTTGAAACTGTTAAGTTTCTGTTTTCTATTCCTTATTATTCGTTATTCCTGCATCCACCACTATATGCTGTGCGCGTCTCTTTATCTGCGGATGCGAGTCCTGAAGGATGAAATGCTTCGTTTTGCCGTTAGAAACACCCAATCCTTCCTCCGCAGTGGCATGGTAACGCAAGAATATTTGAAAACTGTCTCATCTATTCTCTTTTTTGGTAGATAGTTATAGAATACTTCACTTTAGCAATGCTAGTGTTGCATTTTTTTCTTTCGATAGACATAATGGCTTCTCCGTTTGGCCACAGTTTATTAACACTAATTAGCCACACTTCAGTAGAATTGCATAATAGTCACAATGGGTCCTAATGAGCCCTAAAAATCTAAAGAAAATGGCTAGGTATTATTTAAGGATTGCAAAAGATGATCTTTTAGTTTTTGTGACCAAAATTAATTGTTGAAATGTTTTTAAAAAATCTGTGAAGTTAAGGTAACGAGCTCTTCTACGAGGAGCTCGGAAAAATCTTGGCGCGGATTTAACCCTTGTGACTAATTAGGGTTAAGTGCGATTTACACGTTCCGGAGTAGACATTTTTTCACTCTTAGTGATTCCCGCTTGAAATTACTATTTATTTTGAAGGTTGTTTTTTGAGAATAATTCAATTTCTTTTTTTCAGGAAAATTGGTCTAATCAGTAGTGGTAATGTTAAGTTATATTCTTGTATGTAGTAAAAACTTTTAATTCTATGATTTCAGAAGTTCTGACTGTGAAACGTTCAATTTAGTTTTTAATTTCAAATTGTCAAAATTTAATCGCTTTTCATTGTTAATTGAACCGCCGTTAATTGAATCCTTATAGGAAATTTTATTGGGCATATTATAGCAAAAGTGGAAACTTTTTACAGGAGGAAAAAAACATGCGCAATAAAATTTCCTATAAGGATATATGTTTTAAAAATAAAAATTGTAATTAAAAAAATGTCGCTCAGGGGCCAACCGAATGGTGCAGAAAAATGTTATACCCCTTTATTGCATGCGGCGGTTCAATTATTTGAATTTAAAAGTTATCGATTTTTACTTATTCAATTTCAAACGTTTTCAATTATAAATAATACAATTACAATTCCTTTGAATTTTAAATGATCCAGTATCCAAAATTCGAGTCTGAAAATATTCAATTTTTAATGTTTTGAAATTATCCAATTATCAACACTTCATTCTGAAATTTTTCAACTTTGAGACCTTCTGTTTTTAAATGTTTTACAAAATTTTAAATTGCATTCGCTACTATTATAGAATAAAACACATTTCTAAACCGGGATGAATCACAAATTTTCACCGGGAGATAAGAAGAATTGTTAAGCAAATTGAAACATTGTTTCAACAACTTTAAAAATCAAATACAAATTTTTCATCAAAAGCATATTTTCTTGTAATAAAAAAAATAGTAAAAACCGTAAAAACCTGAATTTAAACATTTCAAGATATGAAAATAGGCTTTACTAATTATAATGTTTTTCAGGTGGAATTTTATGACGTACATAAGCTGGCATCTGAACTAGAAGACATAGTATCTGTTATGTCGCCTCATTTCAGCAGCAAACCAGGAACTTATTACTCAGATGCCCTCTTTTTTCTTTCCCTGGGCCTGCATAGGATAGCACCGACGGAACAAAGTGTAGCAGTAATGTTTGACGCCGATACCAAATTCAGATGGGACGTCAAAGAAATTTTTAAAGAATTCGACAATTTTGGAGAACAAGACTTATTCGGTCTGGCTCCCGAATTAACTCCTGTCTATCGTCACGTTCTTTACCTTTATAGAAGCCAAAATCCAAAAACTACCTTCGGCGAACCTGGTTATTCCGGTGGTTATCCCGGTTACAACAGCGGAGTGATCCTTATTAACTTAGATAGACTACGAAAATCTCTAGAGTATGATCAAATTATCAGCAGAGATAGTGTTGAACACATGGTTGACAAATATCACTTCAAGGTATTTATTGTTTCCATACCTCCATTTTAACCCTTCTGTGCACACTAGGGTAGTCCAAAAATGCATTGGAAATTTTTTTTTTGAATTTTTATCGGGACACCCCCCAAATTTGTTCGAATCCACCCAAAAATAAATCCATTTTTCTTGGTTTGAAAAAAAATGATATTTAGGGGTGGCGCAAGCCCTATGAAGTTCAACATGTATTTCCCATAAGAAAAAAAGACGTTTTTGTAAATCTTATGCAGAATCCTCAATATTATCTCAATCGAGTTGAAACTCAACATTTCTCTTCACAATTAGCCATAGAATACGAACAAAATATCACTTTTCAAATATCACCCCCATAAGTCGGTTTTATAGGGCCCCAAAGAAACCCCATAAGTGAAAAAATGGGTTTTGCGAGTTTTTGGCACTAATTATGATTTTTTTGCGGTTTTTTAAATGCGAATTGTTTCTAATACATAAAATATCACTTTATACTGAAAATTAGATATTTTAATAAATTATTTAAACAATTTATTATTTTTTTTAGCAATTTTCTCATAGAATATATATATATAGATAATATAGATAATATATAATAGAATGAAGTTGGAAAGACGCGGTTTTTTCACAAATTTTCCATTTGTTGTCCAATTTTTAATTAGAGGGAAGTGATAGTTCATCAATGTTAACAATAGCGATTGTTTAAACAATTCATTATAATTATTAATAATATTATATTTGAATAATGCTAGAAGGATGCGGATTTTTTTAAATTTCTGGTTTTTTGTCCAATTTTCATCTGTAGTGAAGTAATAATAAATTCAAGTTAACAAAATGATTGTTTAAACAATTTATTATAATTAATAATGATATTATATTTGAATAATGCGGAAAAGATGTGTTTTTTTTTAATTTCTGGTTTTTTGTCCACTTTTCATTCGGAGTGAAGTAATAATGAATTAAAGTTAACAAAATAATTGTTTAAACAATTTATTATACTTATTAATAATATTATAATTGAATAATGCTAGAAACATGCGTTTTTTTTTTAATTTCTGGCTTTTTGTTTAATTTTCATTTGGAATAAAGTAATAATGAATTGAAGTTAACAAAATAATTGTTTAAGCAATTTATTATCATTGTTGATAATATTCTCTTCGCTTAATCGGTAGAATGTTGCGGTTTTTGTTGAAATTTTCTATCTTCATCTATATCGATTGCGCCTGATAGTTGCAGTTTTTGGCAATTTTTACCTTTCTGTCCTTTTTTCACTTAGTGAGGTAATAATTAATTAAAGTTAACAGAAATGTTGTTTAAACAATTTAATACTGTTTATAACTATCTTTTCTCGGATAAGTACTAGAAAGTGGCGGTTTTTTCTAAAATCTTTCACTTTGCATCGTCTTTTTATTTATGAGCAAGTAATAAGTCAACCACAACAAAAATGATTTTTCGAAAGGTATTGTTGTTCTAAGAGAATTATTTTTGCTCTTTTCCAAATGCTTAAAAGAATTAATTTAAAGAAAAAAAGCTATTTTACACAAGAGGCAAAACCAAAGAATTTTAAATATCTGTTTCATTTCAGAAAAATATATATTCACGAAAAGGAAAGACATTATTCAAAATATAGTTTTCTCTAATGTTTATTTAATAATTGTTAGTAATTAAGCAGGCTAAACAAAGTGAAAGATTTTAGAAAAAAACGCCACTTTCTAGCACTTATATAAGAAAAGATAGTTATCAACAATATTAAATTGTTTGAATAACTTTTCTGTTAACTTTATTTAATTATTACCTCACTAAGTGAAAAAAGGACAGAAAGGTAAAAATTGCCCAAAAACCGCAACTATCAGGCGCAATCGATATAGATGAACATAGTCATAAACAATAATAATTTGTTTAAACAATTATTTCTGCTGAACCTGATTAATTATTAAGTCGCGCCTAATAAAAAATAAACAAACAGTTGAAAATTTCAGAAAAAACCACAACATTCTACCAATTAAGCAAATAGAATATTATTAACAATGATAATAAATTGTTTAAACAATTATTTTTTTAACTTCAATTCATTATCACTTCACTCCAAATGAAAATTGGACAAAAGCCAGAAATTAAAAAAAAAACGTATCTTTCTAGCATTATTCAAATTTAATATTATTAATAAGTATAATAAATTGTTTAAACAATTATTTTGTTATCTTGAATTCATTATTACTTCACTCCAAATGAAAATTGGACAAAAAACCAGGAAATTAAAAAAAACGCATATTTTCAGCATTATTCAAATATAATATTATTAATAATTATAATAAATTGTTTAAACAATTATTTTGTTAACTTGAATTTATTATTACTTCACTAAAGATGAAAATTGGACAAAAAGCATTATTCAAATATAATATTATTAATAATTATGATAAGTTGTTTAAACAATCACTATTGTTAACATTGATGAACTATCACTTCCCTCTAATTGAAAATTGGACAACAAATGGAAAATTTGTGAAAAAACCGCGTCTTTCTGACTCCATTCTGTGAGAAAATTACTAAAAACAATAATAAATTGTTTGAAGAATTCATGAAAATATCTAATTTTCAGTATAAATGAATATTTTATGTATTAGAAATAAGTCGCATTAAAAAAACCGCAAAACAATCATAATTAGCGCCAAAAACTCGCAAAACCCATTTTTTCACTTAAGGGGTTTCTTTGGGACCCTATAAAACAGACTTATGGTGTTGGTTTTTGAAAAGTGATATTTTATTCGTATTCTATGGCTAATTGTGAAGCTAAATGTTGAGTTTCAACTCGATTGAGATAATATTGAGGATTCTGAATAAGATTTACAAAATCGTCTTTTTTTCTTATGGGAAATACATGTTAAACTTCATGGAGCTTGCGCCACCCCTAAATATCATTTTTTTCAAAACAACAAAAATGGATTTATTTTTGGGTGGATTCGAACAAATTTGGGGGTTGCCCCATAAAAATTAAAAAAAAAAAATTTTTGGACCACCCTAGTGCACACTGCATACCCAACTTTATCCACTTTTATGCAGGTTTTTTACACTCACGGAGTACCCGGTGCCCACATGCCCTGTGTTCAATTTTTCTAATAATTATATAATTGAAATCGTTTCCTTGTCATTTAATCCAATACATAAATATCAAAAGTGAGTGACAATGGCACAAAACACTTCAAAACAAAAAAACAATTCACCTGCTATCCCTGGTATATAGAATGTAAAAAATAATTAATCATTAATTGTATTATTACTCAACGAATTTCACGTACATGAAACAAATAATTTGATAAAAAATTAATCCACTCAAAGTTGAATTTTTATATGGTGGGTACCCGGGTATACCCTAGGTATGTCCGCGACATATGTATACTTTGAAGTCGATTATTTTTGCAAAATCAAATTCCTAAATAAATTCTAAATATACCAGTTGCTTAGAATTGAGCTAAATAACGATGATTCGAAGGCCTCAAGCGAAAATTTAATTTTTACTCCACTTACATGCATAAATGTACCGAGGGTATACTCGTGTGCAGTAGGGTGGTACAAAATTATTTTTTTCGAATGTTCATGCACATCGCCCGGAAATTTGTGCGAATCCACACAAAAATGAATCTAATTTTTTGTTTGGAAAAAAAATAATATTTAGAGGTGGCTCAAGCCACATGAACTTCAACACGTATTTCCCATAAGAAAAAAAATTCGTTTTTGTAAATTTTATTCAGAATCGTCAATATTAGCTGAATCGAGTTGAAAATAAACATTTATCTTCATAATTAGCCATACAATATGAATCAAATATTACTTCTTGAATATTACCCCCGTAAGTCTGTTTTATAGGGTCCCAAAATCCCCCAAAAGTGAAAAAATGGGTTTTGCGAGTTTTTGGCGTTAATTATGATTTTTTTGCGGTTTTTTAAATGAAGATTGTTTCTAATACATAAAATACTACTTTAAGCTAATTAGATGTTTATATAAATTGTTTTTAGCAATTTTCTCTTAGAATAGAGTTAGAAAGTCGCTATTTTTTCAAAAATTCTCAATTTTTTGTCCAATTTTCAATTAGAGTAAGGTAATACTTAACTAATGTTAAGGAATATAATTCTAAACATTTATTATTATTTTTTATAATATTGTCTTAGAACAATGGTAAAAAAGTGCAGTTTTGACAAAAAATGTATACTTTTTGTTCAATTTTTAATTGGAGTAAGGTAAATAATTCATTAAAGTTAACATAATTAATTTTAAATAATTTATTATTATCTTTGAATAATGATAGAAAGTTGCGGTTTTATCTGAAATATTCATCTTGATGTCCACTTTTCACTTAGAGTTTCGTGATAGTTATTGAAATTTAACAAACATCATTGTTCAAACAAATTATTATTGTTAAAAACTTTCTTCTCCTATAGTAATGCTAGATAGTTCAGGTTTTTTTCTGAATTTGTTAACTGTTTGTCAACTTTTTACTTAGTGCGTTAATGATTAATGAAAGTTAAGAACAAATGTTTATTAATTATCTTTTTATAACTAAAAAGGCAAACGTAAGTTAAAATTTAAAAAAAAAACGCAATTTTCTAGCATTTATCTAAAAAAAATGATAGTTTCAAACGATGATAAATTGTTTAAACAAATATTTTTGTTAACTTAAATCAATTGTTAGCTCACGAAGTGTAAACTAAACAAAAACTTAGAAATTTCAGAAAAAAACCGCAACTATCTAGTAATAATATAGAAAAAGATAGCTATAAACAAGAATAATTTGTTTAAATAATTATTTTCGCTGAATTAAATTAAATATCAACTCACTTCAAGTAAAAAGTGGACAAAAAGTTATAAATTTCCGAGAAAAGCCGCAATTTCTAGCCCTATTCCAAGAGAATATTATTAACAATAATAATATGTTGTTTAAACAATTATGTTTGTTAACATTAATTAACTATCACCTCACTCTGAATTGAAAATTGGACGAAATGTAACATTTTTGGAAAAACTAACTATTCTAAGAGAAGAATTCTAAAAACAATAATAAATGGTTTAAACAATTTTTGTCAACATCTAATTATCACTGCAAAGTAATATTTTATGTATTAGAAGCAATCTGCATTTTAAAAACCGTAAAAAATCATAATTAGCGCCAAAAACTCGAAACACCCATTTTTTCGCGTATAGGGTTTTCATGGGGTCCTATAAAACGGACTTATGTGGGTGATATTTGAATAGTCATATCTTACTCGTATTCTATGGCTAATTGTGAAGAGAAATGTCAAGTTTCAACTCGATTTTTCTCGATTTTACAAAAATGTCTTTTTTTTCTCATAGGAAATACGTGTTAAACTTCATGTTTTTTTTCGAAACAAAAAAAATTGACTTATTTTTGAGTGGATTCGAACAAATTTCAAAGTGATATGCATAAAAATTTGAAGAAAAAAATTTCCAATGTGTTTTTGGACCACCCTAGTACGCACACCTGTGTTAAACAAATTTCGAATTATTTTAAATTGAATGCGGCTTTTAAATTCTTCAAACTTCCTAGCAATCTTCTGAATTCCCTGAAATCTTTAGAATTCTCTGAATTCACTGATATGTTTTGCAATTCCTTAAATTTTTCTCAATCCATTAACTTCTTCTGAATTCTTCGTATTATTTTGAAGTCCTGCAGTTACATGAATTCAGAGAATACAAAAGATTTCAAGAAAGTTGAAAGAATTCAGGGTATGCACATGGCCGGGAAACCGGGAATGTGATTCAGTGGTAGGGACTTTTTCTCGAATGTATGACAGGGAATCAATAAAAGAAGTATAAAAAACCGTCAAGAATTATAATTATCCTGACTTGGAACAGCGTATTTTTTTAAAGATTATAATTTAAAGTTGCAACATGAAATTTCAGTTAAAAACTATAATTTTAAATTAGGACAGGGAATTTCCGTGAAGAATTATAATTTTTCTTTGGGGCAGGAAATTTTAGTGAAGAATTACAATTTTGAGCTTTGGACAGGGAATTTCAGTAAAGAAATATAATTTTGACAATTGTGATGGGGAATTTCCGTAGTGAGTTACAATTTTGACTTCTGAACCGGAAATTTCGTAAAGAGTTATAATTTTGACTTTGTCACAAGCAATTTTCGCAAAGAAATAGAATTTTGACTTTGGGATCGGAAATTTTCTAAAAGAATTATAATTACGAGATAGAAATAGGAATTTTCGTAAAAAATTATGATTTTAATTCAAAGTTTACTCTAGAACAGGACATTTCGTCAAGAATGATAATTTTCACTTTCGGGCGGAGAATTTCTGTAAAGAATTATAATTTGACTTGGAACAGGGAATATTTCCATGGCATGGAAATTTTGGAAAAGAATTTTAATTCTGATTTAGAAGAAAGGGTTTTTAAACCAATCAATGTTCGAACTCAGAATCGATCACAAGTTGAAACTTCCTTCTTCCAAATTTTGGGAAAAGGGAGTTACTAAATTTCCGAATTATAGTAGATTATTTTGTAAATAAATATAATTCTAAGTTTTGACAGGGAATAAATAAATTAAATATAAAAAATAAATTCTCGCAAAGAATTATAGTTTTGAATTTGGATCAGGGAATTCGTAAAGAATTGTAATTTTGTCTTGGCAAGGGAATTTTCGACATAGAGCGGGAAAACTTGGAAAATAATTTTAATTCTGCACTATAAAAAAGAAATGTACAAAACCAATCCCTGACTCAAGTGATGATTGGTCAGACTTTGACTTGTTCCAAATAAAAATAAGTTTAAATTAGATAGAAAATGTTGTAAATTGTAAATATAATTCTAACTTGGAATAGGGAATTTTTTGAAATAAGTGTGATTGTGATTCGGTACAGGGAATGTCCTTTAAGTATTATAATTTAGACTTTCAGGCAGAGAATTTCCGTAGAGAATGATAATTTTTACTCTCGAGCATGGAATTTCTGTAAAGAAATATAATTTTGACTTCGGGACAAGGGATTTCCCGGAAGAAATAAAGTTTTCAGTTTCGAACAGAGAATTTTCCTAAAGAATTATAACTTGACTAGGAACAGATAATTTGTTGGAATATTTTAAAATGTTTGGAAATCTCTTAAAATCTTCGAAAGTCGTTAGAAATCATTCAAACCTCCCGAACTATTTTAAATCAACAGGGAAAAATTAATAGTTGACCCGTAGAAACCCGAGAAATGACCGGGAATTTAAAATCATCCATTTTAAGCCATTTTAAAGAATTAAAAAAAGTACGAAGAACTCAAAAGAATTTAATGTGAAAGATTTAAAATTTGTAATTATTTCTTTTAAGGGTCATCTAGGCGATCAAGATTTCTACACACTTCTAGGAATGGAACGACCAGAATTCATTCACACAATTGATTGTGGGTGGAACAGACAATTGTGCACATGGTGGCGAGATCGTGGATACGCAGACGTCTTTGCTAATTATTCTCAATGTGATTCCGAAATAAAATTGTGGCATGGGAATTGCAACACACCAATTCCAGACGATTAGGCTGGAAAGGGTATTTACAAAAACTTATTAAAAATTGCAGAAAATTTCTTAATTTTAACAGCTGTGATCTGTTGTGAGTGGCAATTATATTCAGAGAGAAAAAGAGTTTATGTTTCCGGATGGAAAAAGATCGTTATGCAATAATCTTGTTAAAATCTAATTGTATAATCTCAATAATGCCATAATTGTAAATATTGAGTAAGTATTGTTAAGAACTTATTTTGTTTTGAAGTAAGTTTGATAGTTTTTGAAAAATAAGTTATCTCCGACTATGCAGGACTTATTGAAATTCGACGTTGTTGGTTAGGGGGGGTCCAAAAATTCGACTTCTTATTTTTGGTGATCGATCACCCGGGCTTTTGAAAATAACATGGGATTTTTAATGTGAAAAATCTCGGTTTTCAAGAAAATGGAAAAAAGGAAGTACTTGTTATTAACTTTTTGTAAATTAAAGTTTAATCATTTCTGAAGGAATTTTCTAGGAATAATTTCCACCCTATTACTTTTCATTCCGATTCCTTTCCTAAACTCCTTGTCTTATGCCCGGAAAATTACGAAAAAAATGCCAAATAATTTAAAGCATTTTTTTCGCCTGTAAATCGTGAAAAGAGTTTTTCGGGATAAATGATAAAGTAGGCGAATTTCAAGAATAATACTTCTTTTTTAACATATTTGGTCATCATTAAAACAATGTTTATGTGTTTAAACCATTTTTTGTCTGTAAATCGTAAAAAGTTATTATTTTGTAGAATTAATAACACAATTAACGAATGTTATTTGTGATATATTATTCTTTAAATTTACAACAACTGTATCATGTATCCCGAAAATAATAACTTCAAGATTCACAAGCAGAAAAAAATGTTTAAACAAATAATAATTAGTTAGAAAATATTTGCAAGCTTGCCAGTTATCGAATAAAAAAAATTATATTGATAAAGTTCGAAAAAATACGTTCTTTGGCATGAATTTTACACAAAACTGCTATTTTGCACTTTCTTGTGATTTTCTGGGTACAATTGGATTGGGCGGGGGAAGTTTAAATTAAAAGTTGTTTGCTAGAAATTATTTCTTCAACATTTTTTTTATAGGTGGAGTAACGGCTTTTGATGTACTAGTCTAAACCAAAATGGTTATAGTCTTTAGCTGCAAAAAAATTTCTCTCTAGCTAGATTAGGTCTACATATTGCCGGTCTGGTGCTCATTCCTTGAACATTCCTCAAGAGATGAATAAACTTTACAAAAAGTGAATAACAAGTACCGGCGGTACTGACAATTAAAATAAAAAAGAGGGAAAATTCGTTTCCGGTAAACGATACAATTATGAGGAATCGATCACCAAAAATCGAAAGTCGAATTTTTACATGTGTAAATTTGGACCACAGTATTGTTAGTAGATTAAGGTAATTCCGTTGACAAACAGTATTTTATAGTAAATATTTAAGCATAGAACATTTTAAACACTAAATTTAAGGTATTTATAAAATCATGTAGTTAATGATTAACCTGGTGCTCTGAACTGTGTTTTTGCAAATGAATAAACGCAACATTTTTACATATTCATCTAGATTCATTTAACGGGAAGGAGAAGTAATACCTGAATTTCGCTAAAAATCAATTTTAATGCACCTATACGTTTAAACGCACATAATTATATAGATTGCAGCTTCGACAGGATATGCGATATAGTAATGTATGCGGAAATATTTTCATTTTGCAAAACAGCCTGTTTCATGCGTGGAAGAACTTTATGCAGGGTTTCTAGTGTCCTGGAAATCCTTGAAAATCTGGAAAAGTTATGGAATTCGTTTTTACCTGGAAAAGTCCTAGAATTTTGCTCGTGGTTCTGGAATTTTTGTTCTTTTAAAGAAAAAATAGTTTTTTAAAACTTTTTCTCTGCTGATGTTTGGGACTAGTAATTATTTTAGTTAGTAATTTATTTGCCTTGTATTTTTATTTCTTCTCTCACAGTTGCTTCATCGTGACGACTGTAATTGTAGTGAATAATTTTATTATTTGGTTGCAAATTCATCAATTTTTATTAAAAAGTCATACTTTTTATTTGAAATATCTACTATTACATTATTCGTTGAGGATTCATATTTTTTGGTAGAGAATTCATCTTTTTGGTTGAAAATGACTTTTTTTTGGTTGGAAAATAATTTTTAAACTAAAAACGCAACTATTTTTGGCTGAAAATTGATATTTTTTAAATTGAAAATTCAATCACCGAAGTAAAACTTGAACCACTTTGTTAAAAATTTATTTGTTTGAGGGTTAATCTCTTTAATTGAAATTTTAAATATTTTGCTGAAAATTCTTTTTTTCATTTAAAATTAATTTGTTAACCTAGAAATGTAACTTTTCCATTTTTTGTGGGAAATTTAATCTTTTTTTTTAAGTCAGAAATTGGTCTTTATTGATGGAAAACTAACCCTGTTGGTGGAAATTTTCTCACTTTTGATTGAAACTGCAATTTTTTGGTTAAAAATGAACTTTTGTTGAAAATTAATATTTTCTGGGTGAAAATGCTGTTTTTTGACTTGATTGTTCAACAATTTCTTCGAAATTTTTTCCTGTCTTGGCTGAAAAATCTTTATTTGTTGAAAACTCGTCTTTTTGATGAGAAAATTCGTTTCTTTGGTAGAAAATTAATAATTTCGGGTTAAAAGTTCAACTGTTTTGTAGAAAATTTTGTTTTTTGTTTGTTAAAAGTTGACCTACTTTATTAAACATTCATTCTTTGGTTGCAGAATGGCACACTCATCATTTTAGTTTAAAAATTCCTCTCTTCGGTTCAAAATTCAGCTATTCAATTCAAATTTATTTTACTGAAAATTAATCTTTTTTAGTTAAAAATAAAATGATTCGTCTGTAAATTGGTGTATTTTTTGAAAATTTGTGTTTTTTTGGTAGAAAATTAATTTTCTTTGTTTAAAATTCGTCGTTTTGGTTAAGAATTCATCTTTGTAGGTTAAAAGTTAAACTATTTGGTTAAAGGTTAAAAATTTAACTATTTTATTGATAATTCGTTTTTTTTTTTTTTTTGTAAATACATCTCTTTTTCATTAGAAAATTCATTCTCTTTATTAAAAATTCAGTTACTTGGTTGGAAAGTAAAAAAAATTAAATAAAAAATCATCTTATTGGCTAAAAATTGAACTAGTTTGTTGAAAAAACTTTATTTTTGTATGAAAATTAATTTTTTGAATTGAAAATTCAACTATTCGATTTTAGGTTGAAAATTGATCGTTTCTAGTCGAAAACTCAACTATTAAATTTTTCATTAAAAATTCACCTTTTTTGGTTTAAATTTCAACCTTTTGGTTGAACGTAGAACTACTTAGTTAAAAACTCATTTTATTTGTTGAAAATTGAACTATTCTGTCAAAAATGATTTTTTTTTGCTGAAAATTTAACTATTCCAGTTTTGGTTGAAAACTAATATTTTTTTCAGTAAATTTATCTTTTTTAGTAGAAATTAAAAATCTTGCTGATTGAAAATTCAACTACTTGATTGAAAATTAAACTTCTTTTCTTCAAAATTATTATATTGGTTGAAGACTTAACTATTAACTTGAAAATCCTTTTTTTCCCACGAAAATTAAAATTTTTAACTGAAAATTTAACTATTCCATTTTTTGATGGAAATTTATCGTCTTTAGTAGAAAATTCAACTATTCGGTTAAAAATCTATGTTATTATATGTTTGCAAATCGGTTTATTTTGTTGAAAATTTGTAAATTTTTGGTAGAAAACTAATTTTCTTTGTGGAAAATTCGTCATTTTGGTTAAGAATTCATCTTTGCAGGTTAAAAGTTGAACTATTTGGTTAAAAATTTAACAATTATGTTGAATTTTTGTTTAATTAAGGTCTTTGGTTGAAAATTTAACTATTTTGTTAAATTTTCTTTTTTTTTTTTGTTGTTGTTGAGATACCAATTATTTAATTTTTCGTTAAGAATTCGTCTTTTTGTCGAACATTCCAATTGTTGTGTTGAAAATTCAGCTATTTTTGGTTGCAAATTCAACTGTTTTGTTGAACATTCGCCTATTTCGACAGAAAATTCGTCCTTTTGGATTTAAAATTCGCTGATTTTATTAAGAATTAAACTGTCTTCCAAAAAATTCAATTATTTCGTTGGAAATGCAACTATTTATTGTTGGAGTTTAATCTTTTCTCTTTAAATTTCGATTATTTAGTTGAAATTCATCTTTGTAGGTTGCAAACTCGACAATTTTGTTAAAAAATCAACTTATTTGTTGACAATTCCATTATTTCATTGCAAATAAACCTAAACTAGCTAAATTATAAACAGCAAAAAAATGTTGAATCTCAAAAGTTTCATTAAATTGTTTTTGAAGTTGAAGAAAGAGAAACTTTGAATATTTTCTATCGTAGCGTCGGGATGTTTCACCGTGATAAAATGAACAATGCTAAAAAAACACTTTTTGTTCTGTAAAATCAGATTTTAGGGGCATAAGTGAAATTTCGCATATGACACTTTTTCACTTCCACTAGACCTACAATTTCTACTATGTTTCGTGGAAAATATTATTTTTTTAGTGTAAAAAAGTACCTGGAAAAATGTATATTTCTGTCCTGAAAAACCTGGAAAAGTTCTGGAATTTTTGTTTGAAGAAACGCTAGACACCCTGCTTTATTCCATGACTTAAAACTTAACTATTACGTCTTTTATTAACTGGAAATTTTACAAGAACAAATATTTTATTATTGGGAGAAGAAAGTACAATATTTGTTACTGAAAGGCGCGTTTCAATTGAAGTAACGGGAGAGAGTAAAAGACACGGATTAAATAAGGAAAAGTGAATTTCGTTATGTACATATCGTGATAATATTAAATATTTGTACAGAGAAAAAAAGTTACATATAATACGAGTTTCAAATTGTATTATCAAGTGCTTTCACCATAAGAACAGTACTCTAGGCTTTTTTACATTTCGTAATTCGACTGACCAGCCTTTTTTCGTAGTTGCTACTTCGAATCTTTTTTAACATAGGGATTCGATGTATGATATATAACATAACATGAGAAGGATGTTTGTTAACTTTGGTCCCGTTGATACAAACTTAGAACTTACTTTCAATGGTTAGAACTTATTAGTCAATGGATTATTTGCGTAATTACAACCGCTTTGGTATTTTTTATTCCTTCTCACTCAAATATGACCAAAGCTACGATCGAACGGCCTTTTATCAGACTAAAAATGAGCAATGTCGAAGACTATGACTATTTTAGAAATTATTTATTATGAAGAACGTTCAATCGCAATGGACGCTTCAAATTAAGTTTTCTCAACGATTTATATACATTTTCAGAATATCACAAAATCAGAATTTTTCCAGAAAAAATTAATTTTAATTAGTGGCACTGTTTCGTCAACGAAGTTTGAAGTTTAACCTAACTTCGAATTAATCAGTATCTGAAACATTTTAATCCGAAAAACATTTGTTTTTCCAAATTAGCGATGTTTCTCCAATTGCAAACAGGCATTTTTATTTCATTATCTTTCATTATTCTCACTTTTTGCTTGTTGCCAATGAGTTATTTGGAGTAGAAACCATTGAAGAAAAATTCTGATTCTTTGATATCATATGCAGCAATTTGCCAGAATTGCTAAGCTTTTTTCGATGAAGTTTGAAATGTCACGAAATAGTCAGCTAATTCACAAACAATTTATGTGGCAAATAATAAATCGTCGACAAGTTCTGTTAACAAGAATAGAAATAATCTTTAGTTTTCGAAAAGTATTATATTATTTAATTCGATCAACACTTATGTGTAAGATTGATTTATCTTTTCTCGAGTTGGATACCATGTATGGTACGGCGTATCGAAAAAAATAAAGTTGTTTGCGCGAAGTTCTAATAGCAATGAAAACTTTCTTTTTGTAGTCAAAAACACTCCCCCAAAGTTTCATAAAAAAAAATTCCTTCTGTCTCCGCATCGTATTATTATTATACCATTAAGACATTTCCCTTTCGGGGTAGGCGTGACTTACTTGGTTGGAAAGTAGTGGGATAGGTATATAGGTGTAAAGTAGGTCGTTATATGGTATAAGGTAGATAGGTATATGTGTTATGGTATAGATATTTTAGATTGATGTGGAGTTTTCGTGTTATTTATTCAAATAACACGTTCACTCCGCAACACTGCTCCGACCCAGGTTGCTGATCAATCTCTCTAGCGATCACCCCAAGTGAGGAGCCTCACAAAATTGTTATATATGGTTCCCCACTTGGGCCCATTTGTATCCAAGGTCTTTGTTTCAGGCATCATTCACTCTATTGTCACTCTGTTTATAAACTATTTGTCGCCACACATTTCTGTCCTGGCATACTACTCTAGCTTCCTTTACGTCCATGCATTTCTTCATGCAAGCTCTTCTGTTCCTATGACTTCTTATGTCTCTTCGGATTAATGTCTCATTTACAGATTCTAACCATTCTTTCGGCGGTCTACCTCTGGGCATTCTGCCATTTACTTTACCTTTATATACTTGCTTCGTCAGTCGTTCATCTTTCATTCTTTCAAGATGTCCGAACCATCTTAACTGATTTCTTTCCCATATGTCAACTAGCGTGTCTCCTGTACCACATTCTTTGAGGATTATCTCGTTTCGGACTTTGTCCATCAGTGTTTTTCCGCATATTATGCGCAGAGGTTTCATGCCGATCGCGTTGATATTACTCCTGTCCTTTTCTTGACAGGTCCATGCCTCGCTACCGTATAGTACAGTTGGTACGAATATGGAATTATGTATGGCCATTTTAGCTTTTTTTGATATGTTTTTATTTGTGAGGATGGACCCTGCTCTACCGATATCCTGCTTACCCTTATTTATGCGCCTATCTAATTCCCCATCTATTTTTCCGTCGCTACCTAGATATACGTACTTGTCAACTTGTTCTAATCTCACATCATTCAGGACAATGTTGCATATTGTTTTCTCACTTTTTCCCTCAAAAACCATGACTTCCGTTTTATTCACGTTAATTTTGAGGTCCATGTTCTTCATGCTTGTGTTAAGTTTATTCAACATTCTTTGTAAGTCTTCGACTGATTCTGCCATAACAACCTTGTCATCTGCGAAAGCCAACCCACGTACTTTGACGGTTTCGAGATCTATACCTTTTTCGTCGAAGAGGGCAGTTCTTAGACACTTATCCATGAATATGATAAATAGCCACGAGGACATAACGCATCCTTGTTTCACGCCTTGCATAATATCGAACCAGTCACTCAGTTTCCCATTTACCCTTACACTTGCTTTACTACCCGTATATATTGTTTTTATTGCTTGCAGGAGCCCTCCATTCACTCCATACTCTTTAAGGACTTCCCAAAGTTTACTTCTATTTACCTTGTCGAATGCTTTTTCTAGGTCAATAAATGCACAGAAAATTTTCTTTCCAACTCTCAAGCTTTTTTCTGTGATCTGTCTGAGGCTAAATATCTGATCTGTACATGATCTTCCTGGCATAAATCCACTTTGGACTTCCCATATCTTCTCTTCCGTAATTTCCATTACCCTACGAATAAGTATTTTTGAGTATATTTTACTTACGGTACTTAGTAGGCTGATATCTCTGTAATTACTGCAGTTGCTTTTATCACCCTTTTTATATATTGGTACAATAATCGCCTTTCTCCAATCATCTGGGGATATAGCTAAAAATCACAAAAACGAAGCAGTTCTTGAAATTTGAACAGAAATTTTTTTTTTTTTTGAGATTTAAATTATCAATAAAAATAGTCCAAAGCAAGTAGATTTATACATGTATAGCGATAATTCCATTAAAATATTTTTTGTCCTCCCTAATTGGCCTATTTTTTTAGACTCATGGTAAATTTCTCGACTATTTGACCATATAATGTGTGATATAAGTTAATCATAAAGTATTTGCGATATATTGCAACAATAATATAAGGAATGTTGACATTAAAATAATTTTCATTGACTTTGAATTACAAGAAAATATTTAAAAGTGATATATTGCTCTTTATTTGACAATAAAATTAATTTTCGGTATATAAATTATCAGAAAAAATAGTTCGAAGCAAGTGGATTTGTTCTTTCATAGCAAAAAATGATTCAAATATTTTTTACCCCATCTAAGTGACCTTGGAATTTCAAAATATCAAAAAAATGAGATTTTTCGCTATTTTCTTAGATTTAAGGCAATTTTTTCGACTATTCGACCATAAAATGTCTGATATACGTTAAGAATAATGTATTTTCCAATGATATATGCAGAATGTCGATATACAAATCATTTTTATGGATTTTGGATTACAAGAAAATATCTAAAAGTGATATATTGCTCTTTATTTCACAACAAAATTAATTTTCGGTATCTAAATAAGGTAATAATGTTTTCAAGTGTACCTAGATTCACACTTGTACAGTGAGGAGGTAATTTGAATGATTCTTATCCGCCTAGAATAACGTAGAGGATTAAAAAAAGAACAGAATTCCATTTTCGTCGCTATTTCCTTAAAGTTATATGACTTATCAACCATGTGACCATCATACCATCAGATTGAATTCTGTTTTTTTTTTTAAATCCTCTACGTGATTCTGGCCGGATAAGAATTATTTAAATTACCTCCTAACTGTACAAGTGTAAATCTAGGTACACTTGAAAACATTTTTACCTTATTTAGATACCGAAAATTAATTTTTTTGTGAAATAAAGAGCAATGTATCACTTTTAGATATTTTCTTGTAATCCAAAATCAATAAAAATGATTTGTATATCGACATTCTGAACATATTATTGCTGTAAAATATTTAAAATACGTTATTCTTAACGTATATGAGACATTTCGTGGTCAAGTAGTCGAAAAAATGGTCTTATATCTATATTTTCTTGATAATTTATATACCGAAAATTAATTTTATTGTCAAATGAAGAGCAATATATCACTTTTAAATATTTTCTTATAATTCAAAGTCAATGAAAATTATTTTAATGTCAACATTCCTTATATATTATTGTTGCAACATATTGCAAATACATTCTGATTAACTTATATCACACATTATATGGTCAAATAGTCGAGAAATTTACCATGAGTCTACAAAAATAGCGAAAAAGTCGACTCTTTTCGATTTTTTGAAACTTCTAAGTCAATTAGGGAGGATAAAAAATATTTTAATGGAATTATCGCTACACAGGTATAAATCGACTTGCTTTGGACTATATTTATTGATAATTCAAATCTCAAAAAACAAATTTTCTGTTCAAATTTCAAGAAGTGCTTCGTTTTTTGTGATTTTTAGCTGTATCTACGATGCGCAGACAGAAGGTTTTTTTTTTATGAAACTTTGGGGGAGTGTTTTTGACTCCGAAAAGAAAGTTTTCATTGCTATTAGAACTTCGCGCAAACAACTTTATTTTCTTCGATACGCCCTAATGTACGGCATATTAGAAAATTATGAAACACGATACAACTTTTTGAATTCCCTATATAACTTAAAACTAGATTCAGACAATAGGAGCACCCATGATTTTCTCCTTTGATCGAAGAAAATGTATTCACTCGAATTACTAAGTTTCGACTTTTTAATATTATTTACAAACTTTTCGAGCGTAGATGCCGCAATTTTGTTGAGGATTTTACGAACAAAACACGAGACGCTTATAACAATAATTTCCTACGCCCAGTCTGCGACAGATAATTTAATAAAACTTTACAAAATAGTATATTATGCACCTAGGGGGAGTAAAAGTGCCTTTTTTTCTGTAATAAAGCACGAAATTAATGTTAATCTAATCTATGGTGATTGTAGAGGTGATTTATGGTAACTTATTATAGATTACCCAAAATTCATTTTTTAAAATTTTTATAAATTACCGCAAATTTATGGAAAATTTCAGTAATTCGACAGGTGAATATGGTAACTTACCCAAAATTCATTTTCAAACATTTTCATAAATTTCCGGAAATTTATGAGAAATTTCCATAAACTTCCGGAAATTTATGAAAAGGTTTGGTAACTTATGGTAATTTTAAAGGTAAATATGGTAACTTACCATGGAATACCCAAAATTCATTTTTAAAAATTTCCATTCATTTCCGGAAATTTATGAAAAATGTCGGTCATTTATGGTAATTTTACAGATGAATATGGTAACTTACCCAAAATTCATTTTGAAAAATTTCCATAAATTTCCGGGAATTTATGAAAAACTTCGGTAATTTTACAGGTAAATATGGTAACTTACCATGGAATACCCAAAATTCATTTTTAAAAATTTCCGGAAATTTATGAAAAATTTCGGTCATTTATGGTAATTTTGCAGGTATATATGGTAACTTACCCAAAATTCATTTTCAAAAATTTCCGGAAATTCATGAAAAATTCCGGTAATTTATGGTAATTTTACAGGTAAATATGGTAACTTACCATGGAATACGCAAAATTCAGTTTTACAAATTTCCGGAAATTTATGGAAAATTTCGGTAATTTATGGTAATTTTACAGGTATATATGGTTACTTTCCATGAATAACCGCAAAATTCTATTAACTGCAACCAAAATTTCCTCTCAGTTTTTACCGTAAGTGTGCTGATTATCATAAAATGCAAGCTCATAGATGCCTAATCTTCATTATTCATCTCTGACGTCACTTTTCAGTCCCTAGGGAGTAAAAAGTAGAGCTTTAGCCCTGCTTCATAGGCGTCGAAAAGGGCTGAGATCATGCATGTGTCATAAAAATACAGTTTTGAATAGAGATAAGACATCTTCCGATATTCATTATCTTAATTACATACATTTACACGAGCAATCTTAATTATTTAAACTACTGTATCATTATGACTGAGCTCTCGCTTTAAAAATATTTTTACACGTTCAAGAAAATTTAGTACCTCTCGGCAGCCTGAAACAGAAAAAAAGGTTCGTTAAGTTTTCTTTTTATTTTCATAATAAGTATGCGTAGCTATCACCGTATTGGCCGTACCTATGATAGGGACCCCCGCGGTCCGGGAAACCCGGTATCTCGGGGCTCCCTTATGTATTTTTTTAAAAAGCCCCCCCCCCCCCAAAGAAACTTTGATACAGGGCCCCCTCAGGGCTAGCTACGCAAAGGGGAGGGGGCTTGCGCCAGAAACTGTGCTTGATAACAGGGTAAGGGGGGGGGGGGGGGGGAGTCAGTGGAAGTGACATTACGAATTTAGATAACATTTAGTACCTGATGATAAATTTGAACGAAGTTTGCGAATTTTGCGAAATATGACCCTGGAATGGTAAAGTTCAATAACTATGATAATAAATAAAGAATTTTTTTCCCCCCAGGTTTTAAGTTGTCCCAACGGATTGGGAGAGAAATATCACCCCGCGGAAATCATATATTTATATGCATATTTTGGACATAATTTTCATCTTAAAATATTCATCTGAAATCACAAAATCCCAATTCGCACTAGTGTGCCGTTTACGTATGCTGGGTTGAAGTGTGCCGTTTGAGGGTTAATCTCCGGGGGTGATTTGAAGAAAAAAAGGACTATACAGTTGGACTTTCCTACAAAAGGACTTAGAGCAAATGAATTTAATAATGTAAGCAAATTATTATTGTTTAAAAAATGTATGGTGTACGTTTCAAGATAAGGAAATACTGAATAATAAGCGACATAGTGTAAGAGAATCGAAAAATTAGACTTTTCTCCACCTTCGCTGTAGAAAGGCGCAAGTGAATATTATTAATTGTTTCAATAACTTCTAAATCTCTTTAAAAGAAGTACAGTACTCTTAGCATTTGTTAATTGTATTACTAATTGCAGAAAAGAACCTTTTATGATCTATAGGTAGCAAAATTGTATAAAAAATTATGAATTGTTTAGACAAATGAAAATTGTTTGAAAAATTGCTAAATATCCTTATAAAAAATATCACTCTCAAAATCTGTTAATTGTGTTATTAATTCCAGAAAATAACTTTTCATCCTTTTCAGGGGAAGTAATTGTCTAAACAAATTATGATTGTTGAAATTATTACAAAATGTCCATTAAAAACATATTACTCTCAACATACGATAATTTTGTCATTAATTCCAGAAAGTAATATCTTGTTACGATTTTAAGGAGAAAAAATTGTTCAGACAAATGAAAATTGTTTACATAATTACAAAATATGTCAAACAAGAAGTACTACTCTTGAAATTTATCAACTTTATATCATTTATCCCGAAAGGTACTAACTTTTCACGACTTGCGCAGTAAAAAATTGTTTAGATGGATAATCATTGTTTAAAGAATTCAAAATTATTTTTGAAAATATTTGGAAACTCGTCACTTATCGATTAAAAATAATTGATGTTGGAAAATTTCCAAAAAATACCGTCATTAGCATGAATTTGATAGAAAACTGCTATTTTTCATATTTTCCCTGCTAAAAAAAAAGTCAGGAATCGTCACGAATGGTCAGAAGTTCTGACGATTCCTGAACATCCTGACCATTCCTGACGAGTCTGACGATTTCTGAAGATATGCTAATTCACATCCCATCAGGTAGCTCATCGGCTAGGACCGCAGGTAGGCAACCCAAAAGGATTGAAAATTGAAAATATATTTTTTTTCAATGTTGCATATACAGATTTGAAAGTTACACATTCAGAATCTACGGGTTTCGATGATTTCAGATAACTAAAAATTTTGCTAAAAAATTTAAAATTAGATCAAATATAATGTATCTTGTAAAGAGAAAAAGATACGTCAAAACGGGCAAAATTTTCAGATTCACCTTCAGAGTCATTCAATATATAAATATTATTAATTAATTATAAGTAAAAAGAGAATATGCATAAATAAATATAAATAAATAATATAAATAACCTGGGAAATATAAAAGGGATTAGGTTTTATGTCATTATATTCTTGGACCCCTAATAAAAGGATTATCCTTCGAACCGAAGATCTGACGATTTCTGAACATTTCTCACGAATTCTGACTTTTCCTGACGATTTCTGTCGAGAAACATAACAAAAGTGGTCAGAAATGGTCAGAAGTCCTGTCTTTTTTTCTGACGATTCCTGACTTTTTTTTTAGTAGGGTTGAGGCAATTTTCTGGCTCAATAAAAGAGTACGGTGGGGGCGGGGGAGAGGTCGAAATAAAAAGTTATTGGCTGGAAATTATTATTTCTTAAGAGGCGACTATACTTTAATTCACAAAAAGTTTATGACAAGTACTTCTTTATTCCATTTTTTCGAAAGCCGACTTTTTCCCATTAAAACCCCCATTTTACTTTCAAAAGCCCAGGGGTACGGGTTAACGTTGAAAAAAATTACGGGTTTTCTTTTTCCAGAAAACGGACAAATTCAGGGGGATCGATCACCAAAAATCGAAAGTCTAATTTTTACAGGTATAAATTTGGACCACCATATTGGGGAGCGTTCCCATAATACGTAACATTATTTTTGACCTTTTAATCACCCCTTCCCCCCTCTAACAGACTGAAAAATTTCCTTTGGACCCCCTCGCCTCACTGCTATTACGTGACTTTTTTTGTATTATTTTTAAAAACATAATAGACGTTTTCGCAATAAAAAAAGGTTTTTCAATATGAAGTATTGTCTAGAAATAAATAAAACAATATGTTGATATAACACTTAATGCTTTTTCAATATTTTTACATTCTCATCATAATGAGAAGGTATTGATTTTATGTGGAAAATGGCTTTCGTGGATTCCATTAAAATGTCGACATTTTGAAGCCCCCTAAACCAGAAAAAATAGTTTTTACGTCAGTGTCCATTTAAACTATGCAAAAATATAAATATGTTAAAAAGAAATCTCTTCATTCGTGTAAAACAAATTTCTTTATATTATACACTCTGTACAATAAATACAAAAAAAATTATTGTGAAATAAAGAACAAGTAATAAAATACATTTTCTTTATTTTGTTCTGTCCAATTCAGCAGTTGCGAACAGAGACAGAATACAGACAAAAAATCAAGTTTTATAAATAGTCTAAAAAGCACACGAAGGGAAAATTACAGTCGTAAGATTTGAAAAGATGCGTACTACAGTTTTGTTTTAAAATCGGTCTTAAGCTGATGTCATAATTTGTTCGTCTAAATTATATCTACAAATTTACTTTGACCCCTTTTCTTATAGGACATGTAGTTTTTGATTTAATCGTGAAAAATAATATTACAAATAAACAAGTTAAATTTGTGTGAAAACGAGTAGAGATGAATGGCAAATAAGGAACGAATATTAAAGTGATAATGAAAAATAAAATTTGTACTTTATTTTGATATATCTGAATTAGCAGTCCGGAGCCGAGATGCAGATATTAATATAGTATACATATAAGATATTAAAGCTGAACATAATATAGAAAAATTCGCGTGTTGGACAAATTCTATTCGAGTGCGAAGCACGAGATATATGATGAGAATTTGTTCGTTAAAGCTGAAAGAGCTTTAACAACCCTCCTTCAAATATCCTATAGATCCATATAGAATTTCTATGCGTTTCTATAAGTTTCTGGTGGTTTCAAATGGTAGTGCCACTTAGGGAGATTTAGCCACATAGAAAATCTGAACGGATCTATATGGATGTAGAAATATTGTATTCTATACGGAATTCCAAACAGAACTTGAAATGGTTTCTATATGTAATACCAAAAAGAACCCCTGTTTCTGTAAGTATCTATACAGATGTTCCAAATACGATTTTTCATATATCGTGCTATTTCCCGACATCTATACGGATCTATATGTATTTTACCAATATGTAATCTATATGGAATTCCAAACAGAAATTCTACTCGTTTCTATATGGAGATTCCTTACAGGATTTTTAAGTTATCTCGCTATGTCCCGACCTCTATATGGATCTATATGGATGTTACCAATATGTAATATATATGGAATTCCAAACAGAAATTCTACTAGGTTCTATATGTATATTTCGAATAGGATTTTTCAAACATTGCGCTATGTCCTGACCTCTATATGGATCTATATGTATGTTAGAAATATGTAGTCTATATGGAATTCCAAACAGAAATTCTACTAGTTTCTATATGGAGATTTCATACAGGATTTTTAAGACATCTCGCTATGTCCCGACCTCTATACGGATCTATATGGATTTTACCGAGACCGAATCCATTTCAAATCAGGCAGGTTCTACACTTGAAGTTGCAGAATCTCCCGGGACAAAATATGTTGTTTTTTAGAGGAAATTAGGCGATACGTATTTGGCGATTTGTGAAAAAAAATTTTTTTACATAGTTATGCGTATTTGAATTTTTGACTTTGTTTTTCAAAAAAACCCCAATTTTTTCTTTAAACTCGTATAACTTTTGACCTAATTGAGTTTTTCTGAAAATGTTAAAAGTCGATTTTCTCAAAAAACCCACACTCATATTTTTTGACAATTTTTTGTTGAATTTTTACTATCATAAGGAAAATACCTAGTAAGTTTAATGCGCGCTAAATAACTTTTGTGGGCAGGAGAATTTTTTTTCATAAAATCGAATTTTCGCATTTTTCTTGAAAACAACAACAGATACAAACAATTTTTGAGGAAATAGTTTGCACACTTAAAAAAGTTCTAAAAAAAGTTCTGTTACGCATTTATGATATCTTGTACCATTTCCGAGAAAAATAAAAAAATTCAATTTTCATAAACGAAAAATTGTCTTCATTCCTGGCTTATGGAAATACCCACAATTTTTGTTAAATATTAAAAAATATATATACGTTCATATGAGGAAAACTCCATGTTAGTTTTACGTGGGCTGAACCATTTTTATCATCAGAAAATAATTTTTCATAAATTCGAATTTTGAAATTTTTTGCTGAAACAATTTAAGTTACAAAATGAATGCCACACAAGAAATTTTTTGACTGAAAATTTTTTTTCTTCAATATATTTAAATATATTTCACATTTATCCAGATATTTTTCAACAATGTATAAATACTTTATCTGAATCTCAGTTTAAAAAATAAATAAATACTACCTGGATTAATATTTAACAAAAATTGTGGGTATTTCCATAAGCCCGGAATGAAGACAATTTTTTGTTCATGAAAATTGAATTTTTTCATTTTTCTCGGAAATGGTACAAGATATCACAAATGCGTGAGAGAACTTTTTGTAGAACTTTCTAAAATGTGCAAACTATTTCCTCAAAATTTTTTTGTATCTGTTGTTGTTTTCAAGAAAAATGCGAAAATTCGATTTTATGAACAAAAATTCTCCTGCCCACAAAAGTTATTTAGCCCGCATTAAACAGTACAAATTCAACAAAAAATTGGCAAAAAATATAAGTGTGGGTTTTTTCAGAAAATCGACTTTTAACATTTTCAGAAAAACTGCCGCCATTTGGTTAATTTTAAAGATTTTTTTAATCTCCTCGCGGATTTCGAAAAATACAGTCAAAAATTCAAATACGCATAACTATGTAAAAAATTTTTTTTTCACAAATCGCAAAAATACGTATCGCCTAATTTCCTCTAAAAAACAACATATTTTGTCCTTGGGAGATTCTGCAACTTCAAGTGTAGAATATGCCTGATTTGAAATGGATTCAGTCCCAATATGTAATCTATATGAAATTTTAAGCAGAAATTCTACTAGTTTCTATATGGAGATTTCTTACAGGATTTTTAAGACATCTCGCTATATGTCCCGACCTCTATACAAATTTACAAAAATGTATTATATATGGAATTCTAAACAATAATTCTAACAGGTTCTATATTTATATTCCGGTCTATAAGGGCCAATGACGCACTCCCCAAAACCAAGTGAAAATACCACCAGAAACCCATAAAAACCCACATCAGCTGCTAATAGTAATTCCGTAAAGACCTATATAGACCCTAGGGTCTATGGGGAACAATAAGGCATTCCCTCAAATCAAGTAAGCATACCACCAGAAACTCATAGAAACCAGCTCAGTGGCTGTTAATAATTCCGTATAGATCCATATAGACCCAGGGGTCTATAATGGCCAATGAGGCAATCTCCAAATCGAAGTGAAAATACCACTAGAAACCCATAGAAACCACCTGAAGCTACTAATAGTAATTCAGTATAGATCCATATAGACCATTGGGTCCATGAGGACCAATAAGGCATTTCCTCAAATCGAGTGAAAATACCTCCAGAAACCCATAGAAACCACCTCAGCTACTAATGGTAATGCCGTAAAGATCGATATAGACCCAGGGGTCTATAAGGACCATATTCTCCAAAGCTAAGTGGAAATACCACCAGAAACATATAGAAATACCGTCGGCGGCTGTAGGTAATTCCATATAGATCCATATAGAAATGCAGGTTCTATACGCATCTGGTAGCAGTTTTTCGTGACAATAACCGACTTTTTCCACATAGACTTTTTTTCTATATGGTTTTATAAGTCCTTTCGTGGAGGGAAACGAGGATTCACGATTACCAAATTACTACTGTCGATGATTTCACACTTAATTGTCAACGATTTTTCCTAAGCTTAGGGAAGTACAAGACCGAGAGCGTAGCGTGACGTAACATGACGAAGCGTCACGACTCCGCTTCGGGCGCCTACGGTGCCCTTATATACAAAAATATTGCGCCCGTTTCAAAAAGGCCGTCAGTCTACAGTTCTACACTAGTGACGAAATGTATGCCCTGTAAAAAGGGGAGCATTAAAGTGGATTATATGGCATTGAAAAAATTGTACACTTTAATGCCTATAAATCAACACAAATTCCGTTTTTGTCCGAATGTTGATTTAGCGGCATTCGAATGCATTGATTGTATTCGATATATCCGGTCGGAAAAAGCATTATATAGCATTCGACTTATTTGGTAATTCAACAGCATTGAACGGCATTGGTTCCATTATATGCCTTCGATCGCTGAAGGCATTGCATGGCATTAAACTGATACGGTCATTCAAGTTCATTTAATGGCATTAAATCAACGACATCAAAAAGAAGCCACTTTAATGCCATAATTTTTGTGTGTGATTCAAAATGATTCGAACGAAAACTGTCTAATGCCATGAAGCGCATTCGGACAAAAACGGAATTTGTTTGGATTTATAGGCATTAAAGTGTACGATTTTTTCAATGCCATATAATCTACTTCAATGCTCTCCTTTTTTACAGGGTGTCTATTAAATTTTCGCGCGGAGTATTCATCCAGTCAGCAACAGGTGATTCATCTTACTTTCCCCTCTCATTTCGTTCTCGTCCTCTTGGTCGAGAACTGTCATCTAATTTTTACCCTACCTGGTTGCGTCCATGTGTTTTTATTTATTTTTTCATAACGAACATGGATAGTTTGCTTGATGGAGGAAAGCGAACAATGAATAATTTATACGCAAGAATAGCGAGTGTCTCTTCTAAAGAAATAAGATGAAAAGGATTGGCGAGTGGAGATAATTAATAATGTTGGTGTAATTAAATGCGTTTGTTACGTCAGATTCTGCTGAAACTGACAGTTGTTGTCGTCTTTGTAATAATTATTTACTGCCTCCAAACTTCGAATGGTATTTACCGGAGTGTTAATAATTTAGCAGTGGAGAATGTCACACAGAAAGGCAGGTTTCCATCCGCCTTAACTGAAAGCGTCTTCCTCGAGACGAACACGAAACTCACCAATGTTTCAGAGTATTATAATGTCTGGTGCATATTTACTAAAGTTACGAGCAATTCGCTAATAAGGATAAAAATTGAAAATTTTTACTGTGTCTTTGCTTAGATCAGTTTATGCAAAAAATATTCGCCAATTGGACAAATATTTACCAAAGGGGAGGGCGTGAAATTTTTTACTTTTGGATAGACATTATACATGCATTGTAAATGCCCTTTTCACCGAACTTTTTGAAATAATTAATGTTATCACTTTATTCAATGAGCTGAAAATAATAAAAACTGGTAGTGTATCCACACAAAAGTAAAAACTTCATAATCTCATAAAAAATACGCATTCTAAGAAAAAAATATCCGAAATAAAAACGCTTTATTTTCGAGGGGAAAATCGACTTTGAAACCCCCCCCCCCCCCCCCCAGGAGGCAGGGAGGTGGGTTTTTTCGCAAATTGAAAAAAAATTTCCAAACAAAACTTACGTATTTCATAAAGGAAAATGAATCTGTGATAAAAAATTGCGGTTCCAATTTGAAATTACAAAGCTACCCCCACTCCAGTATCCTGGGGGAGGGTACATTTTTTAAAAATCGCTTCTCCCCCTCGAAAATAAAAAGTTTTTACTTTATATTTTTTCCATAGGATGCGTATTTTTTTAGATATTCCAAGGCTCAAGTTAAAAAAAACACCCAGTATAAGTGACCGTACTTAAATTTCGTAACAACTCACGGGGGATGAAGGGGTTGAGAGATTTTGTCACTATTTGTTACTTGAGGGGGAGGGGTACTTCACTCATGAACAATTTTTGAAAATTCGCAAATAAAACAAATAGCTCACAGTAATTTTACGGAAATTTAATATAAATTTTACTTTACGCGCCACAGAGACCGGTGAGTGAAAAACGAACCTGGCCAAGAACAATTTTCTCAAAAAGTCAGGGAACTTTATTGGTCAGTCAAAAGTCAAGGATTTAGAAAGCAAATCTTGCAAAAGTTTGGGAATTTGTCTAACTTAAAATAACTGCCAAGTAGAACTTTTGAAATTTTTCAATTTTAATTCGAAATTGTTTTATGCCGTTCATAAAAGATCATTCTTTCTGGGATAAAAATGTTACTAGTTTAACAATCTGGTCTTTGTATATTAATGGTCAGGGAAAAAGAATTGAATTTTAAAAATGATGTTTCGCGGTCAACCTGATTAATATTCTTGTTAGTAATTTATTTGCCTTTTTATAATATATTTCTTTTTGTGCAGTTGCTTCCTCCTGTGGATTATTTTTTTAGTTATAAATTTTATTATTTGTATGAAAATTCAACTGTTTCGCTGAAAATTCGTCTTTTTGAGTTGAAAATTGAACCATTTTCGTAGAAAATTTACTTTTTGATTGAAATTCATATTTTGGTGTTGAAAAGTCAGCTGAAATTTTTACTGCACGAAAATTCAACATTCTCTTTTTTTGAAAATTTGACATTTTAATTTAAAAATTCATTTTAGTGGAAATTGCATCTTTTTTGGATAAAAATGCAACGGCTTGGTTGAAAATTGAACAATTTTGTTAAAAAGTCATTCTCTGTGGTTGAAAATTCAACTATTTCGTAGAAAATTTACTTCTTGTTTGAAATTCATATTTTGGTGTTGAAAAGTCAACTGAAATTTTCGTTGGCCGAGGATTCAACTCTTTTTTTGAAAATTTATCTTTGTTTCCAAAATTCATCGGTTTTAGTAGAAATTTCATCTTTCTTGAATAAAAATGTAAATATTTAGTTAAAAATTCCACAAATTTGTTAAAAAGTTATCCTTTCTGGAAAATTCAACTGTTTTATTGAAAATTTATCTTTCTGCGTTAATAATTGAAGTATTTTCGTAGAAAATTTACCTCTTGTTTAAAACTCATTTTTTGTGTTGAAAATTTAAACTAAAATCTTTTTTGGATGACATTTTTTTCAATTTATCTTTTTGATTTAAAAATTCATCTGATTTAGTAGGAATTTCATCTTTCTTAGATGAAAATGCAACTGTTTGGTTGAAAATTAATCTTCTTTGCTGGAGGGTTCAACTATTTCGTTTTAAAATTTTTGGTTGAAAACTCATCTCTTTGGTTGAATGTCTACCTTTTTTTAATTGAAAATTCAACTGCGTGGGTGAAAGTTGAACTACTTTGTTGAATTTTTTAAAATGAAGGTTTGTCTCTTTAGTTGGAAATTGAATTATTTTGTTGAAAATTCAAGTGTTTCGTTAAAAATTCATCGATTATGGTACAAAAGTGTTGTTTTTGTTATGTTTGAAGCAAATAAATTTTTATCTGAAATATTTTTTCATTCCATTTATAAAAGATACTATGTTAAAAATATTACAAGATTTAAAAAAATTGGTCAAGGAAAAATCAGCGAATTTTTAAAATGAAGTTTTCATGCTGCAAAGCATGTATTATCTTGAATTTAAAAAATGACGTTAGTTTCAAGTCCAATATCTTATTATTTCTGGAAATCATAAATTAAGTATATTTAAAAGAACAGTGATTCAGAAATATTTTTAATGATGTTAAATTGAAATATGTGCCAAAAGCAGTTTCAAATAGACGAAAATCATCATTTAAAATAATTTATTTAAATTTGATGACAATTTACGATGCATAGGAATTTTGTTTTTGCTGTGTAGCTTTCGGAGGATAATTAATTATAGGTCTATAAAGTACTAAGCTTCAGAACCCTTTTCATCAAAAATCGTTACTAATAAGAAAAATATCATTCATTTATTCGTAATTTGTGATTAAAAACAAATATTCCATATTTTTACCTTTATTGTGGATGCGCGGACAGAAGATATATTTTTGTATCTGTTACTTTTTATCGGAGGTCCAGGTACCAAGCTACAACTTTTGGACCCCCTCCGAATTCGAAATGTTTTTTTTTTGTATTTCTCCTCTGCCCTATTTTACATGGCCCCCAGGCCATGTGGTTACTTATGTTACTTACCATATGAGCCATATTAGTTTCGCCCGTTTTTCCCCCACAATAATACATTTTTTTCGCTGAAAGTTTGGAAAATGATTAGGGACATAAAAACATACATCTGTGCCCTCTTTCATTTTTTTGAAGAAATTGTATAAATGGTAATTCAAAAAAGACGAGTGCAATTTTGTAAAATATCACATTTCATTATTATCATGGAGTATACAAGATGAGATAAGAGTTTGCTCACCTATGCAGGGTGGCTACTCACATGGGAGAACTGGGAGAAACTTGCACCGGGATAAAGCCGGGAGAAAAATACTGCACCGTTCAGGAGATTTCCCGCAATTTATAATTGGCACTTTTTGAAGTTTATAAATTGTTGCTAAAATTAGCTCTTTTGCGGATCCGGAGGGTGGTGAGAAACTGAGCTCGCATCCCTTGGTGAAATCCTTGCTCAAGGCGATCAGTATGAAAGAAGCTGAAGTGGTTACACCTAGGAAAGAAATTTGGAATGTAGAAATTCTTATACAGTGTTTGAAACAGCACCCCCCGAATACGGAAAGAATCTTTCAAGTTTCGAAGCACACAGCCTTGTTACTTCTCCTTGTCTCAGGAAGAAGGATTCATGATTTGACGCTCTTATACATTGATTCGAAAAGCTGCATAGTCCAGGAGGATTTTATAATTTTTTGGCCTGCTTTCGGATCGAAAACAGATAACGCTCAGTACAGACAGTCGGGTTGGAAGTTAGGCAAGTCGGATCAATCGGAGTATGATTTAGTAAGTTGGATCAGACAGTTGATCATTTTATCTGCTGATAGAAGGAAAGCGTGTTTGGAGTTGACAGGTCTTTTTATCACAACTAGAGGGAAAGTCAAAGCAGCGTCAAGAACAGTGATTGCTGGCTGGTTGAAAACTATCTTCAAATAGTAGGGAATTAATGAGAGTCCTGGTTCGGTAAGATCGGCGGTAGCATCTTATAGTTATGAAAAAGAGTTGCCATTGGACGGAATATTAAAAAGAGATAACTGGAGGGGCTCTGAAAATTTTTTAAAACATTATTGTAAGTTCGTCAAGAAGCCAAAAGATTTATCAAATAATGCTTTAGATCATTTATTTGAGCCGGTTTAAGTTTTGTGAGTAAAATCGTTCTACAGTATGTTTCATTTCAGATTTAGTCTTTGTTTTGTGTAGAATTACAACTGTTTATGTACGTGGATTGCTGTTCGTTTAGACTGAATAAAGAAATGGAAAGAAGATGATATTTTTTCCATAGTTCTTTTATTATATGCAAAGCTTTGTTACGTCACAGTACGCTGTTGGTGCCGGCAGAATCCAAACATCTCTCCGATAGGTCAAGCCGACGGCACAGAGCTGAAATATGACCCGTTTTCTATCCTGTAGAGTGTAGGGAGGAAAACGAGTATTTCAGTTTTAGAATTCAGATCTTGCCTAGGCTTGACCTGAGAAAGACCTTGCCGGCTTAATTCGGAGAAGGTACTGAAGAAGACGCGCCAGCCGTCACCAATATAATTTCGCGGAAGGGGAAGTATCCCCAGTACCTAAAAAAAAGGAAGAGGGCTCTCACAAGCAGGATTTAGGTTGATACACACGAATGACACGATAGGTCAAGCCTAGGCAAGATCTGAAATACTCGTTTTCCTCCCTACGGGGTAGAAAATGGGTCATATTTCATTCTTTTACTGTATTTGAACATTTTTAGGCAGAGGAATATGGTCACAAGATGGTTTAAATAAAGGTGAGAGTTTAAGGCAATTAAAAAAGAAGGAGAAGAGGATGGAAGACACGCATAGAGAGTCAGTTATCTGACTTTGAATTACCAATCTTTCTATTACTAATATTAAAAATGAGGTTTTGAACATATCCTTTTACCACAGTGTGTAATTGATTTTACAAAAAATCGTATGCAAGAAGCTCGTATTCGGCAAAAATGTTGGTAATCTAGTTCTCCATGTTACGAACCAAGCATCCCACTTAACCTTCATATTTTTTCTCTCTAATAATTATAAATAAATCTTGACTATTATGTGTAAGGAATTCAAAATGTTAACGTTGAATCTTTGAACGGGAGGCTATCAAAATGCAGAGTACTTTTGTACTGAAAATTGTTGTACCTTATTGGGAAAGGATTAAAGTCGATGGCACTGGTTACTGATCATTTCTATAAGTTAACATTCAAATTCTACCTCATTGTTCGTTGTTATAGCTCGGTGACACAATTTCCTAGCACAGAAATAGTTTTCCCAATCGTTTCGAGATTCATGGATTCCGTTGTACATGGGTTAGAGGCTTTTAAACAGATGATTATTATCCCAGGGATGCATTTGAATCTCCTCGGATATTTCTGATCACTTCGTCTAGGGTTAAAAAGATCTAGCTAGTTTCGTTCGATATTTTTAATGTATGAATTAGGGTTGTCTCACCTGTCATGAATGGAACGAAGATGCAGGGGAAGTACGCATAAATTCCGCTCTACGTTTTTAAGATTCAATTTTACCCATCGGAGAGAGATTTATTTTCGACCGCCCAAGTTTGGTCTTTTCACGCCCCCACGGCAAGATCTCTTCACACTTCTCCGGGAAAAGTTATTAGATTTTAGGCTGCGATTAAAACTCTAATGTCTTAATTCTTGTTTGAATCCTGGACTACAACTTGAAGGGTTGCACATATGTTCAAAAATTTCGAATTTCAGTTTCATTAAAATCGAACTATTCCTGCCAAATTTGTGCCTTTTATAAATCTACCTAGTATGGGGTGGTTTGGTGCGGGGTAGTTTGAGCGGAAGGAATAGCATCGAGAACGAGAAAGGATGGCGAACGCTTAGATCTGTGCTACACGTGCCACGTTCCAGAAACTTCATACAGTATATATTATACACACACACATATATATATATACTTATATTTATATATAGTGTATGGTGTTATAAAAATTTTTGAACCATTTAGAATAACGATAACTTTTAAAAGTTATCCATATGTGACAGGATCGTATGTGACAAACCACACCGGAATTACCGCAGTCAGTCCCCGAATTGTTACGGCGGTCCAACGATCAGCTGCATCTCCAAGTGTTTCTATTAGTATGATTTCAGGTCTTCGAAACTTGTTAAAGGATTCTGATGTATACTGAATTCATCTCTTAGCAAAAACCATCTGTATTTTTGTTTTGTGTATACTGTCAGCGTCATTTGATGGAGATAATGTTGGTGGACCACATATTCTCAGCATATAGAATTTCTTTAGTTTAATTTTTCGAACCCTTTAGACTCCTTGTATAATATGCTTATTGGGCGACCAGTGCGATATTATATTCTTCGCGATTAACTGCAGGTTAATGAGGTGGGGGTAATTATAGCTACCATGGCTACGTGCTTTTTGTGAAGCTTCAGTGCATTACTGGCAGCTTTCCGTACGGTCCACGTCCTCGAACCACGTGTGTGTTTGCGTTCGTGCTGAAAGCGTTTTCTTTTTTTTTTAATTATGCTAAATTGTCAACATGAGTCGATTAACCCAATTTTGTCGAGCGCGGCGATCTCCGTGTGAGCATTTGACGGGAAAGGCTGACATTGCCAAAAGAGAGACCTTTAGAAGATTCTGGACTGCAGTGCATGAAGGAAGGAGGGGGTAATTCTCTTGCCCTTGTTTACGTTTTCTTATTTATTTTGATTATCAATTTGTAGTTTCAAATTCAAATATTCAAAATTTCATGACAATTCCGCTATTAAATATTTGAAAATACTAAAAGTCTTTATAGTTAGTTTTTAATTTTCAATTTTCAATGTAATATCTTAAAATTGTCCCATTCTTAGTTGGAGATTCGAATAAGTAATTCATATCAAATTGAAAAACATTTGATTGAACATTTTCAAGAATAAATAATACTTCTCAATGAAGTGTTAAAAATTAAACGATTTCAAATTTGAAAACAGAATTAAAAATTGAGCTTCAAATTAAACTATCTGAAATTGATACATCCGTTAGTTGTATCATTTGGGTAATTTTAAAGGGTTCTAAATCTAGAGTTTTAATTTTAATTTTAAACACAAAATTTTGGAATTTTTCGGCTTCATAGGTTTTAATTTTGCAACTTTGCAAGATTCCATTCAGTTTTCAATTTCAAATTGTCAAATTTGAATTTTTTTGAATTTAAAATGGTCCAATTTCCAAAATTCAAATCTCAAAATATTCAAGTTTCAACGGTTAGACATTGTCCAACTTTTGAAATTTCGTAAACTGTCATCATGTTTCAGTCACCCCAAAATTTATTTTCTTGAAGAAAAATTTTAAAATGTAAATGATTCTTCAATAATAAAGGCAATAATTGTGTTCTTAACTTTTTGACCAATTTTTTTCTTTTAAAAAAATTAAAAAGGGATTCCATTCATAACTCCCGGTACATTTTGAATGAGGCTATATGGATTCATCTATTAATAATGATTAATAATTGTCTCCATCATCAATTTAGTCACTTAAAGCGAACAACCTTGCCGGCGCCGGCAAGGAAGCTGTTTGCCGGCTGCTTTTCACGAAAAGCGAAATACGAGAGAATTACGTATATAGCCACGCAAATATCTGAAAATACAATTTTCAAGGTCAAAAAGATTGCATATAATAAAATATATAAAAAAATTTCTGTGACCAGTCACAGAGGTGCCTTCCCGCCTCCACGGGCCGTTAATCGTAATTCTTGAATCGCAAGTCGACGATAAAGTTTTCATGTCCAGGTTCGTAATTAACACATCGAAATACATCAGTATAAGAGGTTTTAAAAAATGTTGCAAATGTCACATTTTTCTTTCCTGAAACGTCGTTTTCGAAAGTTTTGTCCTTGAAAATTGTGTTTTTTCTTCAAGTTTCATGGCCATATTCGTAATCAGTTAATGAAAAATACATCGCTACACGATTTTCGAAACTACACACTCGAGAGGGAAAAACAGCCGGCAACGAGTAACCTTGCCGGCTAGACACCACATATACTTTATTTCAGAATGCTTATAAATATTAATAATAAGAATAACATTGAATCCCTATAATTATTTGAATTTCTTCTATTTTGTTTACATTTTAAGAAATTTTTACAATAATCATCAGATGGAGTGTATATTCGAAGAAAAATATTTAATATCTATTACAAATTTCGATTACACTGCTTCATCCGATAGAAAAGATAGTTTTGATTTTAAAGTAATTTTTTTTGTTTTTAAAAAAATAGTTTTTTTACCCTCTGTAAAGTCATGTAGAAGAAAAAGTGGACTGGAACTAATTTCATGGTCAAATTGAGATTTTTAAGCTCGAGGGGACCGCATTCGTCTTACGCAGTGCGCGCCCGGGAACGAAAACTTTTAGATCTAACTTGCCTCTAAGCGACTGAGCCTCAAGCTTAAAAATCTCCAAAATTATTTCCAGCCCACTTTTTCTTCTGCAGGCCTTCAAAGAGTGAAAAAATATATATTCTTTAAAAACATAAATTGAAAGTATGTTTTTTTTCAAAAAATCAATTTTAATTTTGATTTTCATAAGAAAAATTATGATGAATAAAAATGGTTATGCTTACATGAAAAGAGCTTTCCAAAACACTGTAATAAAAGTCCAATCGGATAATCCTGAACGAAGTTACACTTAGATGTATAGTCACTATGACTATACATTAGCCTAGTTTCAAGCGGATAAAGAAGACGTTAATCTTAGGTGAGAACACTTGACATGTTCTTCCCCATATGTTTATATTTTTAATTCTTTATTTTGTAACGACACATCGAATTTTCAGATTTTCCGAAACATTGACCTTGAAATATTGAATTTAGTTTTCCATTTAAGTTAGTCGAATTTTAATCGCTACCAATCAAAAATTATTTGATTTCCAAAATTCTAATCTGTAGTTATCCAATTTTCCAAATTTTAGTGTGTAAGGCTTCTTCCCTTTTTACAGTTGTTCCCATTTTTTTAAGTTTATTAAATGTTGAAATATAAAAATCAATAAATATGTAGGCGTGCCTGTAAACATTGCTGTTCTCATGGTAATTATAATTTAGTTCATTAATTTCGTT
The DNA here is from genome assembly GCA_932178445.1 of Andricus quercusramuli. Classification (NCBI taxonomy): domain Eukaryota; kingdom Metazoa; phylum Arthropoda; class Insecta; order Hymenoptera; family Cynipidae; genus Andricus; species Andricus quercusramuli. The sequence continues at coordinate 126,656 of CAKNXH010001005.1, forward strand.
TAAATTAATTGTAGTTTCGCTATCACTTTTGACGTGTGGCTCGCGACCGCGAACAAAAAGAGAGGAAATTCATGTTGGTCGCACGATCCTGAGTTGGAAGGAGCAACTGTCCGGCCGTGGTCCCTGGCGAAATTCACCCAGGAGTACTCTTGGAATGAGGAGTTCTTTGGTTATGAGATGAGGGGCTATTGGTCTCCGGTAGGGACAATTTTATTTCTTTCCATGCTCATGATTTGTTATTACTAAATTTTTTGTTCTCTCCTTTTTTGTTTTCTTTTTAAATTTATGTTTATTTATTTATTTGTTCTGTAGCTCCGTTATGTGCATCCCTCGGTACTGACTCCTGATGATTGTGTGGGCCTTGAATTGTGGCAAGGCTTCACCATATTCTGGGGACCGGAACGCACCTAGTGAGTGTATTTTTTTCCATTCTGTGGGGTTAACCGTATTTAGACGACAATACTGCCACCCGTATACGAACGTATGCATCCCTCCACGAAAGACCTCATTGAACCTGATAGAATTTGTATGAGGATCTATAAGGTTCAAACGGTTTTAATCTGGCTGCCTGTTAGGAAAAAATTTGCCAGATAGAATATCTGCTGGTTTAAAGAGGAATTTACATATCTGTAACGAATCTGGATTTCCCATTGCAAAATGAAGTGGTTTCTGTTGGGATTTTACATAACTGTGTAACCAATTGTGATTTCCAAACTGAGAAAGTGCTGATTTCTGTCTGGAGTTCCAAAATAAATTTTGTGAGATTTCGTAAAGTACCCACATCTGTTGGTTTTTATGAGGTTTTTACATAAAGAGAACCTACTTGGATTTCCAGACTCAATTAAAGCTGGCTTCTATCTGGAATATTAAAAATAACTTTTCAGATCTCACTAACTACCCAAGTCTATTGGTTTCTATGAGGTTTTTACGTGAACGGAACCTAATTGGATTTCCAGGCTCAATTAGAGCTGGCTTCTATCTGGAATATTAAAACTAATTTTTCAGATCTCAATAACTACCCAAGTCTATTGGTTTTTATGAGGTCTTTCCATGAACAGAACCTACTTGGATTTCCAGACTCAAATAGAGCTGGCTTCTATCTGGAATATTAAAACTAATTTTTCAGATCTCACTAACTACACAAGTCTATTGGTTTCTATGAGGTCTTTACATGAACAGAACCTACAGGGATTTCCAGACTCAAATAGAGCTGGCTTCTGTCTGGAATATTAAAACTAATTTTTTAGATCTCACTGACTACCCAAGTCTATTGGTGTCTACTTGGAATTCCGGTATCACTTTCGGGAACCTTATAAAATCCCGCTCTTCGCCTATTAGCAATTCCTGATTCAACCTCATAGAAATCAGCGTCTCCCAGAATAAATAAGGGCCAGGATGGAATTCCAAAATAGACATCGAAATCCTTATAGAAGCAGGCTTTTCGTCCAATGGGAATTCCAGATAGAACCAGGCAGACATTAAGCCTCTGACGGGTTCAACTTGGAATTCCGGTATCACTTCCGGGAACCTTATAGAATCCAGCTCTTCGCCTATTAGCAATTCCTGAGTGATGCTCATACAAATGAGCGTCTCCTAGAACCTATATGGGCCAGGAAGGAATTCCAAAATATACATCGAAATCCCTATAGAAACATGCTTTTCGTCTACTGGGAATTCCAGATAGAACCAGGCTGACATTAAGCGTCTTTCGGGTTCTGCTTGGAATTCCTGTAACTCCTCAGGGAACCTTATAGAATCCAGCTCGTCGCCTATTAGAAATTCCTTACTGAACCTGCTAAAATTAGACAAATCTATGAGTTTTACTCTGGAATTTACGTGACAAAGACCGCATTATTTATCATAGATTTTTTTTTCTATCAGGTTCAATGAGGTCTTTCGTGGAGGGATACATATTTTTATTTATATTTATACTTATTTTCCTATATTTATTTAGCCAATTCGAGGAGCTCCCGGTAACTCCCCCTGATGTTGGGCTTCAACCTGTGGATATGGGAGTGAAGTTAATCTGGTGGCAACAATTCTTTTTTTTCGGAAATCGATGGCGCTGTCATGGGCGCTGGGAGATGGTTAGTCCTTTTTTTATTCTATGGGTATTTTTGCTTTTTAATTTACACCTTTTTTCTGAGTCCTTCATGGGTGTTATTTAATTTCAGCGTTTTGCCGACGAACCAGAGATCGATTGGGTGGAGGTCCACCAAGGAGTTCTTTTCCCTTAATTCAACTTCATGCCTTGTTTCAATTTGGATTCATCATACAATTTTTTCATTTTTTCAATAAAGAAAGAAGAAAAAGAAAAAGTTTTATTGATGTAAGTTTTCTTTTAAAATTTTATTTTTTTTTCGGTTATTATTGTTTTTGTTTTTTGTTAATCTTACTTATTTATGGTATCCTTCCCCCTTAATCCTTTATCCTGGCAGAAAGTTATTTCTTAACCTTTATTGACGCTTATCATCCCTTAAAATGACTTAGTCGATTTGAGGAATAGTTCATTTCGCCAACTTCACAACACAAGGCAATATACCAGCCACCTCACCAAAAAAATTAGCCTGACGATATTTCTTCCTTCAGTAAAGTTTTGTATTTAAACTAAATAATGTGATATTTTAAAACTAAACGTAAGGTGTTCTTAGCACCTCTACGTATTTAAAAAAAACGATAAATACAATAATACAAGTTTCTATCTTTTTTCGAAGTTTTTCTTTTTGGTGCACTATAAATAAAAAATATTTAATTGCATCCAGGCAATTCCTACTATTATTTTAAACACTATATTGAAAATCACAGTGTTTTTAGTCAGGCACGATTCATATGGTTATACCTGACCAATAAAGGTAAAGATTACAAATATATTAATTTTCTTAAACACGAGGAACTTCTCGCCATTTTAAGTAGTATTTGAATCACAATTTTTCTAAATGGAAATGGCTGGACACAATAACAAACTCGTTCTGTTCTTGCATTTTGAAGATACAAATAATTTAGCAAATTGATTCATTATATCATTTATCCATTTAGAAAATGGATAATGAAAGCAAAGTTGTCATTTTGTTAGAAATGCGTTTCACGGAAGTTTGGAAGGAGAAAAAAATAAATTCTCGCCGAGAACGAACGCCGGGTAAGTTACCCGGTAACTTACCAATATTACCGTCAGTTACCAGGGTAGATTACCCGATTCAAAACTCTGTAAGGAACTCATCTGTTCCATCTTTGTTCCTACAACTGCACTGAGAATTGCGCCCCCTTGACAGGTTCGTCTAAGAGTTACTTCAAAGGTGTACGTTACGCGTCGGTAACAGATGAAAGTTAGAAAGTTCAGAAACGATTTACCATTGAAATTTCTACTCAAGGACTTACCATTAGCACAAACAGCAAAGTGCACAATTATTTACCACCAGAGTGCATTATTTATTATATTACATCATGTTGTTGTTTTTTTAATTAAAATTGCATGATTAAAAGGAAATTCTAATTATAATCATAAACAATTATTTTTAGTGAAAAATTCAAGTTACATGTCTAGCAAATAGAGGTTTTAAATTGTTTATAAATTTGTCAATTTCTGGAAACCTGCGTTGCTTCATATGTATGAACGCTCCCTATTTTTAAAACCTAATATTAATATTTGCGAAAATTAAATTCAATCTTTTAAAATATCATATTGAAAGCCTCAATAGTCAGTTTTAAATTAGAGAATTTCAAATTTAAATATTCAACATGTTTTGGTTTCAGTTTTACACGTAAGAAATTGTCTGATTTTTTAAAACCTTCGAAATCGTAGAATATCAAATTGAAGGATTTGTAATTAAACAATTTTTAATTAAATGATTCCAGAATAAATTATAAACAATGGAAAATTGAGACAATAATTTGTGAAATTTAGGTCTCAAATAATATGTATCAAGAAAGATTTCCTAAAAGGAAACTTTTATTAAAATGTACCTACTGAAAGGACGGAGAATAATTCGGTAATCAAAAAGAGATATAAATGGGGCAGGTTAGTATTGCAACATCGACGGAGAAACATCGGAACCATCGATGTTTTCCTTGCGATGATCGATATTTTTGCATCGATGTTTTACTTTCGATCCATCAATTTAAACATCGATGTTTTCTTTCAGATGGTTAACAAATTTTACATTTAGCCAACCAAATCTTTGTCTTATACCATGGTGGAAAAACGAGGTATTGCCCTCATCTCTGGTATTGTAAGACGCAGCCTTTCTGTCAACCAATAGGAAAAATGCCGCGGCTGACTGACAAGTATGTTGATAAGCATCAAGCTAACATTTAAATTTAATATGCACATCTTTCTGGCAACCTTATTATTGGATAAGTACCAAGGTGTCATATTAATTTCCAGATCTGAAGTTAATGGTTGATTCTGAATCAATCTATTGAGATTATTACATTTCCGAAATAGGAGAAGAAATAATAAAAAAAAAGAACACATTTTTTAAAACTGCTAATATTTCAAAAACATGCTCAGTAACAATAATTAAATGAAAAAAGGAATCCTTCGATAAATTAATGGGAACAATTTTTGTTCGTCTTCAATTAAAAGAACTCTCAGAAGTACTATAAGCAACCGTGCAGATTGGAAAGAATCTCGTTTAGTGTCTTCATTTAAAAATTCATCAATGATCGAATTAAAATCTACTTTCTTATGAATGAATGTATGCAACCGAAATCAGAGGATGAAACAATTCACCAATCAAAATTAGAATTCCAAAACTGCGTCCTGTCCGTCTTATTAATGACAATTACACAACAAAGGAAAAGAGAGGGTGAAAAGGGAAAGAGCCAACCAAAGCGAGCCCTCTGGAAAGAATCCTTTTTTATTAAAATATTGTGTTTTTTTTTAATTATTTCTTTTCCTGTTTGGAAAATGAAATAATCTGAATAGATTGGTTCAGATGCAACCACTAATGTATCATATTTAAAATATCATATATATTGATATTTTTTATATTTATATTTTCATATTTTTCATATTTATATTATTTTATACTTATATTATATAGTATTTTATAATATATTTAATAATAATATCTATTTATATTAAATATTCAATATTTTACATTAAAAGAATGTTATTTTGAAATCATCGATGTTTTTTTTTCCGATGCATCGATGTTTCTTAAAAAGGACCCGATGTATTACGTAATACTAGAAAGTACAAATGTAATAATGCAAGTACATATAGCACCGAAAATGGCTTGTGGAATAATAATAATAATAGTAATGATAATAATATAATAATATATTATCATCGATCAGGTATCGACGCAATCTGTCCATGGCTTGGATTGATTACCGTAAGGCATTCGATAACACGAACCATGAGCTACTTATTAAGCTGCTTGAGTGCATGGAGGTGCATCCAAAAATAGTGAGATGTATAAAAGAGCTTATGCTCTTGTGGCGGACAAGATTTGTCATAACATCTGACAAAAGACAAGTGTCTGCAAGCTTTGTCACTTATAAGAGGGGGGTCTTTCAAGGAGACTCCTTAAGTCCGATACTTTTCTGCATCTCCCTCTTGCCTCTATCTATTGTGCTCCGAGGCAAAAGCTCTGGAAACCTATGTGGCCCGCCGAACAGAAGAGAATATAAGGTCAACCACCTTTTATACATGGACGACCTTAAACTCTTTGCTTCCTCAAAAAAGGACCTTAACACCCTTGTAGATGCGGTAAATAGGTATTCTAAAGCGCTTGGCATGAGCTTCAGCCTAGACAAGTGTGCCTGCGTCCACCTACACCAAGGAAGACTAGAAACTACATCATCCAGTGACGATCAGGATGTTCAACTCATAGGCGGAAATACCATTCAACATCTTGGTATTGGAGAAACATATACATATCTTGAAATACCGCAAGCGGAAACCCAAAATTTGCATAACTTGAAAACGGCCCTGGGAAAAAGGTATCGCCAAATTCTCAGAAAAATTTAGGCTTCCGAATTATCTAGAAAGAATAAGATCCAGGCGACCAATATGCTGGCCGTTCCTATACTGCTCTACACGTTTGGTGCAGTAAAATGGAACGTCAATGAGTTAAAACAACTTGATCGAAGCACACGCAAGATGATGACAATACAACGAAGTCTTCATCCTAGATCTTCCGTACCTCGAATATATCTCCCTCGCGATAAAGGGGGTAGAGGATTGCTAAGCTTAGAGTGTCTTCATCGAAGAACGGTTCTGGCTACAGCCTGCTCAGTTCTAAAAAGCACGGATTCCCTTATGCGACTCGTACATCAACATGAAGTCGCCAATGCTGCGGTGTTTCTATACCATGCAGCAGATAGGGCCGCAGAGGAGCTTGATCTCCCATTTGATTCCAGCGACATTACACATGGCCTAGCATCACTAACACCTCTGGTGCTCAAAAGTCGTATACAGGAAGCAGAACATACGCTGCTACTAAGAGAACATGCTGAGAAACCCCTTCATGGTAAGTTCTACGGCATCATACGTAGAGAAGAGCTCTCGATGGGTCTGTCCAACATGTTTCTCAAGTCTGCTGGATTGAGATCGGAGACCGAGCGATTTCTTTTTGCCTGTCAAGACGGCGTCATAGACACCTTAGTTTACCGCGAGCGCATAATGAATGTACCTGTACGCGATACCAACTGCCGAGCGTGCAAGCAAGAGCCCGAAACACTTGGACATGTTCTCAGTGGATGCTCTAAATATGCACGCTGCGCGTACATAGAGAGACACAATGCAGCTCTAAAAGTGTTATATTACGATCTTAGGCATTTCTATGGTGTTGATCTATTGCCCGGCTTGCCCTACGCCCAGAGGGAACTCGAGTCAGTTGTGGAGAATGATCAGTGTAAGATCTACTGGAATTTCTCATTCTCCACCACTCAACGTATCAGTGCTACGAAGCCTGACATTGTCCTCCAAGATCTGAAGAACAAGATCATTTACGTGATTGAATTCTCGGCACCAGCCGATGGTAATATCACGGCAAAGGAGGGAGAAAAACGGGCGAAATATCAAGCATTTCTTTTCGAGCTGAGTAGGCTGTACCAAGGCTACAAAGTCCATCTTATAATTCTCATAATCGGCTGTCTTGGAGGTATGAAAGCTTCATTTATCAGCCAACTCAACAAGATTCCGGCTTGCCAGCGTCAGGCTCATTTCATCGCGAACCGGATGCAAAAGGCTGTTCTCCTGGGATCACTCCATCTGGTCCGTCAACACTGTTCCTCTTAAATTCTAGAAAGTTTGGTAGCTTTAAAAAAGTATCCAGAGGTGAAACCTCCATCTCCAACTGTCTCGTCTGCCGCGTAAGGTCATCCGCGGCTGGAGACCTGAATCCAAGGAACAGTGTTGCCCGATGTTATCACGCGTAAATTTCCCGCTCTTGCTTACCTTCTAGGACAGAAGGAGCAGAAGCGGATGACGTACACGTTCCAGTAGCTTTGGGATTGGTTTCCTTAAGGAATCATGGTCGAAGCTTCCGGAGCCTACAACTTCTCATAATAATATATTAATATATTATAATGATATATATACTATATATATAATATATTATTATATAATTAATAATATATTAATATAGTAATATGTGACGTGCGCCGAAGAAAGGGGTCTTACTCTGGAAAGCGAGATTTTTCAGGACAAGCGGTCGAAGTCGACCCGATAGACGCGACTTTTAGAAGAGAGGGAAGACCACGAAATCTTCCCTCTCCGCTTGCCACTACATTCTCACGCATATAGCGGCGCTGCTCACGGACGGGGTAAAGATGAGACGCGGAGATGTAGTGGTGAGTGGTGGGAGGTGTTTCACGGGATCTCGAGCTCTCGAGCGAAAGCACGATTACTCGGGTACCTATCAACTCAATTATTAGCAATAATAACGCTCGGAATTTTTTTTCGATGGTTTCTTTAAAAAGAGCAACTCAAAAACTATCGAAAGGTGTAAAAACCTCGATTTCCATTTTTCCAGAGTAAGCCCCCTTTCTTCGGCGCACCTCACATATAATATATAATAATAATAAATAATAATAATATAATAATAATGAGAAAAATGCGTTTCCTCATTGTTTTGATCTGGTTATCTGCTTCTGGCACTTGTTGTATTAGGCCATCTACCTTCGGAGGATGTGGTGGTGCTGAATCATCACCAGGTTCAGGAAGAACATCAATTGCCGCTGCTCGTCCATGTGACGCGGCTTCCTCTAACTGCTGTTCATTGCCGTTGTTTTTCCACGCCAAATCAACCTGTTGTTTAATCTCCATTGTTCGATCTTCTCAGATAAGTAGATTAGTCCTGATGTCCTTCACCTTAGCGATAAGATCAATTAGTGCGACTTTCTTTATTTGAGAATACTTTGCGGCAAATTTCGTTCTAAAATTTTGTCCTTTTTTGCTTGAGGTTTCAAACTTCGCAGTTTCATAATAGAGACGCTTCAGTTCCTCATTTAAAAGACTCTCCATTATCATTTATGGGTTTTGGTGTACCTCTTAGTCACTTTTCTCTTCGTTCTCTACCTGTCTGACATGGAAAACACTGTCAGTAGCAATTCTACGGCCAACATAGCCGTCAAATTCACGAGAGGAAAGCTCAAGCCCTACCGCGACGACATCGCGAGAACACCTTGGGTAGGGCTACCAGATTAAAACTAGGCCTATAAATGCAGCCTCTGCCCCGGGACGGGAGCAAGATTCACCATGGAAGATTAGGTTGGATATGGATGTCAGCAAAGTGAGGTGCAAATTGGGTCGACTGACTAATATAAGAAAGGAAATCGAACCAGAAAGCTGATACACCATGTCATTAAAATCATCCACCCTCGGTACATAGAGACTTTGACACCAGCAATATTGGATGAGATTATAGACTCCCAACTGCAGAGACTTGATGTTCTTACTGCTAGACTGCGCCGATGCAAGAAAAGTAGTGCAAGAAGGTAAAAAAATCGAACCTTTCAGGCAGATGAAAGAAGGTTTTATCGTGAACTGAGTACAAAGCAAAATAACCAACAAGACACCAAAGTCCCTCAATTGGAAGACATGACTAAATATTGATCAGATTTTTGGGGAAAAACTAACGAAAGCGAATTGGACACTGCGTGGTTCCAACTAGAGAAAGCAAGAGCAAGCAATAACCCTGAAATGGAGCTGACTAACATTACAGCTTTAGATGTTTCAGCGGTTTTGAAAAAAGCAAGTAACTGGAAAGCTCCAGGTCCGGACATGGTGCACAACTTCTGGTACAAATACCTGACTAGTATGCATCCTGCGTTGGGAAGGTGTTTTCAAAAGATCATCGAACACCCAGATCTGATTCTAGACTTTATGCTCCAGGGTACTACGTATATGTTGCTTCAAAAACCAGGCGCTCAAAATCCATCTGAATTTCGACCGATAGCCTGTCTTCCAACAATATATAAATGTCTTACTGCTATCATAGCAGATAAGGTATGTTCTCACTGCGACGAGAATGACATCCTTACAGAAGAACAAAAAGGATTTTATAAAAACTCGCGAGGCAGTAAAGATCTAGTCACCATAGACGCTGTTGCCATGACGCAAGCTCGTAAACATCAAAGGAACTTGCACATGGCATACATTGACTACAAGCAAGCGTTTCCTTCCGTTCCACATGACTATTTGCTTGAAGTCTTAAAAGTATACCAAATTTGCCCACGCATCATTGACTTCCTAAGTCATGCGATGATGCTTTGGAGTACAAGAAATATGGTTCTGTTTAGCGTTGAGCTCACTAAACAAAACACTAAATAGCATGCCTCATGGGTGCCGAGTAAATGATAACGAGGATGTTCATCAAGTGACCCATCTTCTGTACATGGATGACTTGAAGCTATACGCTAGTTCGGACGAGAAACTGCAGCAAGTGATTGATGTTACAAAGCAGTTTTCCAATGATATCCACATGGAGTTTGGACTAGATGAATGCCGAACAGGGCATTTAACCAGAGGAGAATTAGGGACCGCAGAGATAGAGAACGATTTCGAGAATGACATCGAGGCAATGGCTGAGGGCGAGTCATATAAATACCTGGGTATTCTCGAATCTAAGGGTATTCAGCATACGACAGTTAAGAAAAGCCTAACTGGAAGACTCAGATTGGTTCTGAACAGTTCTCTTAACTCGGCAAACAAGATCAGGGCAATCAACACCTATGCCATCCCTGTCCTCACGTACTCCCTTGTGCTCATCAAATGGTCGAACACTGAACTCGAACGATTAAACAGAATCATCCGCGTAGAAATGAGGAAACGCCGAATGGAGCACAGTAATTCGGCGATTGAAAGGGTAGTTCTACCAAGACATACACAGAAAAAAAAGTCTTAATACAATACCAAATATGGGCTTGTTTTAAGGTGTAACAAAAAGAAGACAGCATTTGCTAAAAACTAGAATAGGATTAAGGCTTTAAAAGAAAGCGATTGAGAACCTAAAGTTGAGACGTTGCATGGGCTGAAAAGTAGTCGCAAGCTAGAATGTGGGCTTGAATGTAACTGCTATACTGTCTAAAACTAGCCGTAAGCCAAAACGTGGGCTTGAAGAAAGCGTTATCGCATACTAAAATATAGAAGGACTAAAGCAATAATAAATATATATATATAATTTTGTTTCTTATCATGAGACTATAAAAAAATTTACATTTAATACTGAAACATACGAAACTCTTGTTTCATTTGCTGTGAAATAACCTAATTGCGATCCAATCATAATGTAAAGAGTTGTATAGGTTATAGGTGTCGAGACGAGAACCCCGACTATATGACTGTGCGGTGAATAACATTAACAAGAGTATATGATGAGATGTACTAACCTCGACTATGGTTGAGAATATGTTAAATTAGGTTTAATAAATATAGCAGGTTAAATAAGATATAATTTCACTTAATAAAAACTTATAATTGACGCATTTCGCATGCTTGGCGTGGCGTCTATTTTCCTGCTCCTGTCACAACTGCGAGAAGACGTTAGATTTTTGAATCTCGCTTCTAGAGGGCTAAACGGTAGCCTCAATATCGTCTTCTTTTTAACTGCGAAGATCTTGCTGTCTTAATAAGTCTAGTGGGGCTTGTTTCAAGATGAATATTTGCAAAGAAGCCATATCAATGGATTAATTTTAGTTCCAAGCCGATAAGGCCTTCTTTTAAAACGATATTCATGCTCTCATTTAGTATTGGGCTTAATTTAAGGCAAAAATAAAAACAAGACCAACCCAACTTTAAGACTTTTTTTTTCTGTGTAGAGGGGGCAGGGGCATTTTAGATGTCAGGAAACTGTGTGAGTCACAAGTTATACAGTTGCGAGACTATTTTAACAGCAAGCGAGATGTTCCGCTTTACAATACCGTCTGTAAAGCGGATCTTGACTACACGCCCTTGAATTTGTCCTCAGAGGAGGCCTAGAATATTAGGGCAGAAACCATAGAGGAATTAGAAACGTAATGGAGACAGAAAGCCATCCACGGCGAACACCCCAAAACTTTAGATCAATATGAAGTGGATAGTGAGGCATCCAATATTTGGCTGAGAAAGGGAGTCCTGTATCCAGGAACTGAAGGATTCGTCATTGCGATTCAGGATAGGGTTGTCAGCACCAGGAATTATCGCAAACACGTATTACATTAAGACGTGGTTGACCGGTGCCGATTACGTGGGGATACCAAAGAATTCATCTAGCACATTATTGATGGTTGTCGCGTAATGGCTCAAAGAGAATATACGCACAGACATAATGATGTGGCGGGCATTATACATCAACAACTTGCCCTAAACCTAGGACTCTTAACAGAATGGATGCCTTTCTATAGATACATTCCAATGCCCGTTTCAGAAAATGAAGATTACATCTTATATTGGGATGTGACTATCCAGACGGATCATTACATCCGAGCCAATCGACCTGACATTGTGATGTGAGAGAAAAAAGGTGGAAGAGTCTACATCATCGACATTGCTTGTCCGCTTAACCGAAATTTGCAGACAAACTATACAACCAAGATTCATAAGTATAGCGGGCTAAGGCATGAAGTAAAGGCTACAGACAATGTGCACGCAAGATGGACTGCACATCTTGAATATTTAGGAGTCAGTAGGGTACTGGCGGCAGCTCAGAAGGCGGGTTTATTAAACACCAGTCGCATTTTAAGAAACTTCCTAGACGATCAGGAAGCAAGCGACTAAGAACCTACGGCGTGATATATGGTAGCTCTAAGAAAGCATCCAGAGGCGACTCTTGTCACCTCCAAGACTCACGGCCGCTGTGTAAGGATAACAGCTGTAAAGACCGAGGTAAAGACAAACTGCAAACTACACCATGCTCCTAATTTTGTACCTACAGCATCATCGCAAATGATTTCAAACATCGTATTAAAATAACTTATAACATCCTCATCTCATCAGTCACTTGACTTAGTCCGTGGCTATGACGAAAAACCGGGTCACCCGAGAAAAAGTTTAAAAAAATAATAATAATCTGGTAACTCTAAGAAAGCATCCAGAGGCGACTGTTGTCACCTCCAACACTCACGGCCGCTGTGTAAGGATAACAGCGGTAAAGACCGAGGTAGAGACAAACTGCAAACTGCACCATGCTCGTAATTTTGTACCTACAACATTATCGCAAATGATTTCAAACATCGTATTAAAATAACTTATACACAGAAAAAACTGAGGGATCAGTAATGTTGCGGCTCAAGTGAAACTTAGGATCATTCAGAACTCAGGCTCGAAAGGAAGTCTTATTAAGGCTTCCTTTTCGTTTGTTTATATCCGATAGATGGCCATCGGCGGTTGCCAACGTTTTCAACTGCGCATGTGCCGAGAAGCGCGGGCCGATTTGAAAGCAATAAATACTATGAATAGTCACACAGACAAATGTTACCAAAAGTTTTTTATTCTTATTTAAAACAAATTAAATTCAATTATAGAAATACCTAGCTTCTTGAAAAAATCGTATATTAACCTAATACTGCAAGTGTATGTTATATAATTTTGAATAGTCCCGCGCTTCTTGTGCATGCGCAGTATAAAACTTCGGATTTGCAACATAACCTTCAAAACTGACACATTTCATGTGCGATATCTTCCTTTCAAGAATTACTAATGTTTATGATTTTAGTTTCTTCATTAAATTTTTTCCAGTGCAATATTATTTAATTCAAATTATAAAGAAAAATGTGCATCATTAACTTGTGCAATCTTTGAAGTGAGTCAAGGCAGAAGTGAGAAAAGGCTCTATTAGAACCATTTGAATCCACACTTGGGTTCATTTAGAAACCATTTATCATTTTGGGTTCTTTTTCAGCAAGAGAGGTTCCTTTTTGTTGCAGCTCCTTTAGAACCAAAAATTGGTTCTAATAGAAACCCCAGTTTTTTCTGTGTAACTTTCGCATCTCATCAGTCACTTGACTTAGTCCGTGGCTATGACGAAAACCCGGGTTCACCCGACTCACCCGAGAAAAAGTTTAAACAAAAAAAAATGATAATCTGACTGAAAATAAAAGCGTGCGGCGTAAATATTGAACCTCGGATTTATATGATGCAAATATTAATATTTGCGCCGCATACTTTTAATTTTAGTCACATTATTTTATCATTATACCACAAGCCATTTTCTGTGTTACTTGCATCATTATATTTGTACTCACTGGTACTGATACGTAATTTTTAGTACCCCTTACCCATTTATATTTCTTTTTGATTGCCGAATTATTTTTCCGTCCTTTTAGTACGAAGTTTAAAAATCTTTTTCAACATATATATATATATATATTTTTATTTTTTTATTTTATGCTTTTCAGTCTTTCGTAAATATGTTGTCCGCATTACGTCGTATCTCAAAATATATAGTTGTAAAGAATATATACTGTTTAATCAACTATATGATTCTATCAGTTTAATGTATAACTCATTCTGTCAATTTCTGCCAAAACATCGTTGCTGTACGGTTTCTTTCCACCTAATTTAAATGATATATTATTATTAGGATTTGTTAAACTGTGATCTCATTCTTATGTATATCAACTTCTTATTCATTTCTGAAGAAGACTTGCTTTTGGCATTTCCATATTAATTCTATTTTTTTTTTTGAGGGAGCGTGGCGGATGAAGGGGGAGTCGTGGCATCTCAAATGTGATGTAATTATGTATTGTCATTTGTTTAAAAATTTTTTTGGGTGAACTGGAAAAGAGAAGGGGATTGTTTGGCAGTTTCACACAGAAAAAAATGTTTTACGAATCAAAATTCATGATTAACTCAATGAAAAATCCTGGAATATTTTATAATCAATAACGATGATGAATTGTTCATGAAGATAGTAATTAATGGATTTAATTTATATTTGTTATTAACTAAAGACTCTCAACTTAGTCTCAAGCTACTTGAATGGAAAGATCGAATTCATTCTATCGTTACACTCCCATAATTTGGAATTTGTTCATCTAATTAGTTTATAAAAATATAAATGGCTATGTTTTATCAAACATATATTATTTTTAGAAAATATTTGCAATTATTTGTCGAAAATTTGCCTTTTTAGTAGAAAATTAATCTTTGTTGAAAATTCATTTTTTTGGTCGAAAATTCATCTATTTGATTGAAAATGAACGCATTTTGTTAAAAATTCATCTTGGTGGAAAATAATTTTTTCTTTGGTTGAAAATTGAACCATTTTGTTAAAAAAAATTATTTTTATAGAAAATTAAATGTTAAATGTTCCGAACAGTGATTTTCTTGCTTTGCATCTTGAATTAGAAATTTGAAGGGAAGAAAATTATAACTTTAACCGTGTTTGCTATGAGCAGGCAAGTGAAATTCAACTCAAGTCTGAACAACGCAGCAGAGTTGCTAATATATGAGAAGGTGTTTTTTGAAATTGTCATAGAATATAATGATGATGTACATAGGAGAAATGAAATAATTTAAAAACAAAACGAGGACGCCCAGCAGAAGATGGCTGAAATTTGGAGACTCAGAGAACAACATGAGCAAAACGAAAAACTGAATAAGGTAAATGCACCTATTTGCGTCCTGACTTAATTGAAAAATAGTAAATTTAATGAATTGTTGTACTAATTGATTCATGAAGAGTATTTATTGTATTCTATTAACAATACTCTACATGCGCTTAAATATGTGTTTTATTGAAATTTAGAAATATAACACGAATTTCATTTTTCAGTTGCGCGCCGTAAGTGGCCATTTGTGTTTACTAGTGCGCAGAGAGCAAATTCTTAGCTGATTCTTAGTAGAGCGGACTGTGAAACGGACTGTCAATTTTGTCGTTATTGTGGATCCGGAGAAACAATTACCAGGTAAGTCAAGTGTCGTATGAATTCCAGCTCAACAAGCTATTAAAAAATCTGATTTCCCTAAATTCCGTGAATTCCATGAATTCTGTGAAGTCCTTGAATTCCGCGAATTCCGCGATTTCCATGAATTCCTCGAATTTCGTGAATGTCTTGAATTCCTCGAATTTCGTGAATGTCTTGAATTCCTTGAATTCTGTGAATTCCTTAAATTCTGTGAATCACGTGAATTCCATGAATTCTGTGACGCCCTTGAATTCCGTTGATTCCATGAGTTCATCGAATTCCGTGAATTCCTTGAAATCTGCGAAATCAAACTATTCAAATAATATATTAAGTAAGTATGCGTACTAAAACCAGGGGCCAACTCAAAAAACGGACTGGTTCTTTTAGACGACCAACGTCAGAGTGGTCGTTTTAGACGATCACTCCAAGTGTCGTTTTTTTAACATGCAGGTATCGAGAATTTGTTCAGAATGAAATTTAAAAAAATAGCCTCCAGTAATAAACTTATTCAATCCCAGGTGCGAAATTCGGTCGGCTGCCAGATATTGACCATCGGCCCGAAGTTGGCCCTGCTTTGGTAACCGATCTACGGTAATTAGAGTTGGGCCGACTAAGGTGTTTTCAAGCTGCCATGGTCTCACCGACGTTCGTGACCGACGTCGGCGGTGGGCGAAAAGCCGTCTTTCGGCCCATTTCTGGCTCAACGTTGGGCCGACGATCGGATAAACTATGGCAGATTGGTCGGTACGACCGAAAGAATACGGTCGGTCCAACTCTGGATACAGCACTCGGTTAGCCACAAGTCACCATGATGCACCCGACGGTCGGTCAAACCTTGGCCCAAATATGGGCCGACCGTCGGATAAACGCTGGTTCATTGTTGAAAAAAACCGTGAAAGTACGGTCGGCCCGACTCTGGACAAGAGATGGCCCGACCGTCGGCATAACATTGGCTTGTACAAGTCACCATGATGCACCCGACGGTCGGTCAAACCTTGGCCCATATATGGGCCGAACGTCGGATAAACGCTGGTTCATTGTTAAAAAAAAGCCGTTAAAGTACGTTCAGTCCGACTCTGGACAATAGATGGCCCGACCGTCGACATAACATTGGTTTGAATTATTTATTAAAATATTATATAATTTATATTCATATTATATATGTTGCATAATAATACAAACATTAATGAGAAAAAACATTCAATAAATTGTTTTTTAACTGCTTTGAGCTGTAGCTTATGAGGATGGTTTTTTCATTGACTTTCAATTCTTCAGGTATAGAGTAATGGGTAAGACTCCCGACTGTTAGGCGATAGATTCAGGTATAGGTGTAGGTTCGAAACCCCGTAGGGTTAGAAATTTTATCTGTAATATAATTTTAAAAAATGTAATATATGTATTCAATCTAAGCAGGACCATTAACATTTATAGTCAAAATACTCGCAATCAATTACTATTTATTTTTTGAATACCTATTTTGTGTATTTCCACCTGTGTAGTACGAACCTTCAAAATCAAAGTCGGCCACACATTTTTGTCCAGGGTTGGGCCGACATCATCTTAAAAGATGGCCCATATATGGGACCAAATATCGGGCCGACTTTGAGAATCCAAAGGCGGTTGACCGTTATCATTTAGCTGGTTGGCCCGACCAGTAGCGCACAAAGTTGGACCGACCGTCCGACGGTTGGCCCGACCGTGGGCCAACGGTCAATTCGCACCTGGGATAGAATGTAATTTATTTAGAAACGATCCTTTTTATTAATTTATAAGAGAATGATGAAATGAAAAGCACCGAATTAGATTTTTTCTGTTCAAAATCAAACGAATCAAAACTCTGGTCTTGAAATAAATAAAAATAATAGCAAAGAGAGTGTGGGCAACTTATATTTTTAATTAATGTTTTATTATTTTGTTGTTGTTGAGGGAGTCATATAATATACGTAATACGTATTTAATGTCACTTTTCTCTTTTTAGGCGAATCAAGCATTTGCCTTGCAAAACGTGTGGCAAAAAACTCAGTTCGAGAAGTAAGCTCGAAAATCATAGCAAATATGCACGCACATGGAATGCGAAAATGTCAATTATGTATGAAGGTATATACAAAACCGTACATCGAATGCCACATCGCCTATTTTTATCAAAAAGCAAGTTCTCAACGACTTTTATGCAAATTTCAACATAATTTTGACCGAAGCAAAATTTGTTTTTAAATCTAAAAAACAATTAAAAACTTGATCAAAGAATTGTTTCGAGTGCACTATATTAATATTTTTTGTTAGTGTACACTGAACATCAAGAATTGCGTATAGTAATTATGGCATTTAACTATTCTTATTGTGAATGTGGACATAATAATTTTGGTACATGTCATCATGTTCACATTATTATAAAGATTATCTTATTAGATATATGTCGTAAATATAATATTCAACATCTATTTTTAGTTTGTTATCTATATATGGAGTTGAGTACAATTTTACCGCAAACCTGAATACTCTTTTTTCATTTTTATATTTTTATAATACATGTATTAAAACGTTTGAAACGTTTATGCAATAAAAATCTTAGGCCAAAACTTTAAATAACCAATGAAACGTAAATATTTTTCCTTGCTTGGTAAATAGAGAATTATTTTTATTAATGGACCTTTAGACCAATATTCATTACATATTGTCTTTTTAAAGACCTTTGTAAAAATAAATATGACATTTTCTCAGCATCTTCCAACATTTTTAACCTCGTTCAAAAAATTACCGACTTCTTGGTAATGACCCTTGAATATATTTTATTATATTGTAGAAAAAAATGATATGCGAAGCATGATTATTTGTATATGAAGCTATAATTAAATAAGTAAGTGGTCATGCTGATTGTAAGACGCATAACGGCCGCTCTGGTGTTCATTCGCACTTTAGTACCTGTACACTCGGGCGATATATCGGTTGATTTTTCAGTTCGCACTTTCTCGTCTCACATTACAGTTTTGAATCCTAACTAATTTATTTATGGTTATTGAAAACAAAACAAAAGCAGAAAAAAGTTTAAACCGTTTTATTTTAAATATTCGAAAAATTATAAACGTTAGTGTCGATCTTCTTATCAAATTTTAAATGTGCGTGAGTGTAAGTGAAGTATTTTCTTCAAATGATTAGTGACCGTTCAGGAAATATAAATTATTTAACAAATTATTGGAGAGCTCTGACGCAGGTAAATTTTCAAAAATTCGGCGCAATCAGTTATTGATTTTAAACAGTCTGATTATATACAAAACCATACATCGAAAATACGTAAAAACAATTTCACATATTACCTACAAAAAATTAGTCACTTTTTCTCGCAGAAAAATAAAAAAGTTTTTCAGTTAATAGAAATAAAAATTTTTTTTTAGTTAATAAAAATAAATAAGTTGTTCAGTTAATGATAATAAAGTTAGATTTTAACTTAGATATGATTGTAATTTAGCTTTAAAAAGAGAATTTTTCGCCAAAAATATTTTTACGTGGAATCCATAAGTTTTTATCATCGCGGGCATTACATCAGGGTAACACTTTCGCTCGATATATAACTGTTACGTGAGAACAAAACTCAATATATAATCCGCTCAATGCTGGGCCGTTTGCGTTCTTTCAAGTAGAATTTGCTTTCAATATCTATCAACAAATTAAGGTGAACAATATTCATTTGGCAGCTCTTCAACTTTGATTGAACTGATATAATTCCGTAAACTGGCAGTGTCAATTACTTAATAATTATTCTATTCCAGAATTTATACATATAATGTTATTTCCAATCGCTTTTTTCTTCAAGTGAGAAACATTAACCTTCATTGGATTCTTTTTTCAAAATTAGAAATGAGATTGGAAAGGTTTCATGTATGTACCATTGTACCATAGTACTGAAATGCAATTTATAGTCAATTATAGACAATATGCATAATAATTAACATAAAATAGAAATAAGATTCTCATGAAGCAATCAATCATTTTTAATAACGGTGGAATTTGCACGTATAACAGTGAAGAAAAAATGTAAATTCCATGGTTAACACTGCATGTTTTCCTTTCATATTTTGTAACGGGTCGCCGTTGCTGCCGGTACTTTACGGAAGGAATGGTAGTGAGATACGTTCTATCGCCGCAATAATAAACGCTTCATAGATTACAGTGATTACACAATACCGATTATTGTCTCACAATTGAATCGTATTTATTCATCCATATGTTCAACTGTTATCATACACTCTACCATATTAATTACGGCTCCTAACTGAATATAAATAATAAAGAAAAAGCAATAGTCTAATAAAGTGATGTAAATAAATCGTCAATCATACTTGTTGTTGTTTTCAAAAAATGATCACAAAAGCTAATTTTCTCAAAAACCTGACGCGATGGAGCAAATCTGACACCAAATTCGCATTCAGCGATCCCAAAAACATATAGATATAGTAGTCTAGTTCACCACACATGACACGGGTCCGCATGAAACGGGCCCTTTCAGTTGGTTCTAGTTTATTGGCACTACCCATTTACCGAAAGCAACTGGAAGTGGGTATATTAAATATACCCATATTAATATAAGTATATTCATTATAAGCTGGTGATTGCTTATGGCTCTTACCTACTTTAGATGAGTTTTTTCTCGAAAAGCGGATTTTAAAAGTTCCAACTTCAAAAATGCCCCAATGACTTGTTTTTCAACCTAAAGGGTTCGTCCTGGGACCAAAAAGCCGAGAATTAAACTGGCTATATTATAATCTTATGCGTAAATCCATACCGGCCATAATGGCCCTTTTCATGCGGACGCCCATATTTCATGATCTTAAACTATAAACATTCAAAATTCAATAAGTTAGCAAATTTTAAATTGTACACATCTTCAAAATGGCTCAGTGCAACAATAGAAGACATCAGCAGGACTCAGAATTCCACAGAATGTCTTTTATGAACATGTTATTACGATATAAAATCCTAAATTAGGTTATTAATTTTTTGATCCGCTTCTAATTGCTGCTGTAATGCAATTTTATATTTAAATAAAAGTTGAAGATTACTGATAGCTGATAAAAATAAAAACTAAAATTGAATTTTAATTGAATAATAAAATTGAAATAAATTAATTTAATTAAATCAAAATTGCATTCAATGAAATTATCAATCAAATAAGAGGGAGTCAAAGTAAGAAACGTTATATGAGCACGCTATTCTTGATACTTCTTCTGTAATATGATATAAATATTTCCTCTTCAGCACGGATCCACTATTAATTGGATCTCTTGATAAAGAGAGAGTTCTTGCATTTCAAAGTGTAAGTTAGCGCGCGCTGCTTTATATTCAATAATAACTATATACAAGTATATATTACATTGGCGTCCTTGAGATACCTCTCATTCGCGAGATCGCGATTTGTACGATGCATATTGCATATGTACAGTTTAAAGTTCAATGCACTGAGACTTTGTGTAGTGATATTGTATTTTTCCGTTAACTCTGCACTGTACCTATACTATAAAATATTATCGTTATTATAGATCGCAGAATTCATCTCATTTGCAGTGAACATATATGATGATCATGAACGCAAGTTATAATTTAATTTCATGGAAACACCAAATTCCTTGCCCTTATTCATTTTATTTTATTCGATAACCGGAAAGGAGTAAAAGAATTTACCTTTGGGAATACCTCCCTTTTTTCAACTTATTTGAAGTTTTAAGGGTTTCATGAACCCTGGTTGAAGCTTCAAATCTTTACTAGTATACTTTCGGTCAAGTGTCCGTCCGTCATATAATGAAAAAATTATCCACTAAACCAATTAATTATGTTTGTTATGTTTTTTAAAGTATCCAGTGAAGTATTTTGAACATAATTAGTACGCAACTATGCATGCCGCGCTCTTAAACTGAATCAGTGAAATAGTCGTTGGTTGAATCAGTATTTTAAATTATCACTTGTGAATCAGTGATTTTCTGATTTTTACTGGGTGAATCAGTTGCATTTTATATTTCGGGAAGGGCGATCCTGCTGCTGCCATATGAAAACTGATGTCTCTATCGTTAAGACATTTTTTAGTAATTTTTTACTTAGAACGTTTTGACGTGCGGGCGCGATTTGTTTCGTGTACAGTGACTTAAAATGACCGCTTCAAACGAGCCTTTTTTGAGCGATTGTCAAATTATGTGGGATCCAACGGCAAAACATATTTTCGACAGCCAAACTTTCAGGCAATACTGACTGTATGCTGGTCATACTAATGCCTAATGATGCCCCAATCTCACGATAAGTCACATGACGATTTTTCAGTATCAGTTCACGCACAGCATCAATGTTTTTTGGGACAAAGACTGATTTTGGACGAATTTCTCAAACTTTGTCGGTGAGCGAACTACGGCCCCGATTAAATTCGAAGAACCACCGATACACAGTTGTTTTTGATGGTGCTTCGTCGCCAAAAGTCGAATAAAGTTCATCGATGCACTGTTGTTGAGATAATCCACGTCGAAAGTTGTAAAAAATGATCGCAAGGAAATGTTCACGAGTCAATTCCATTTTTTTCTCGAGATGAATTTTTCAAGTCACTGTATACGACACAAATCGCGCCCGCACGTCAAAACGCTCGGAGTAAAAAATTACTAAAAAATGTCGAACGTAACGATAGAGACATCGGTTTTCATATGGCAGAAGCATGATCGCCCATTTCCAAAATCTAAAAAGCAGCCGTCGTATTTACTACTTTCCCCAATCCCTGCAGGCCAGATCGTGCGACTATGCTCGTTGAGAAGAATCTAAATTGCAGGCAGAAGGGATACCTGGCGGATGCGCAGTTGCAGGAAGAAGGGGTACCTGGCAGATGCGCATAACATCACTTAGTTCGCTAGTGGAGTAATGCCCATTTAGTTCTCGGCGACATCAACAATCGAGATAACGCCAAATTAGTTTCTTCTCAACGAGCATGTAAGTTGCAAGTTCCGGCGAGGATATTGGGGAAAATATTTTTCGTCAATTGGCTTTGACTTCAAGCGAAGCGGTGCCTTCCCATAGTTAGGCGTAATGTGCCATATCCATTATGATGCAGCCTAGCTCTCATTTTTTGTTATACGAGTATGATATAGGTTTTGAAAGATAATTTTGCAAAGGTTAACACAAAAGTGATGAATGATGAGTATCATACCTGACCAGTAAACAGTGAATCTCAGTGAGTAAACCTGTGGCGGAATTCCACTAACTAAGTTAACCAGTAAAATCTCACTGATTGTAAGCGTAACACTTCTGGCTGTTTCAACTAGTGATATTTTAATGGAAGTCAGTGAGATTTCACTGGTTCATTTTAAGAGAGCGTGAAACATAAGCATTAGAAAAGTAACCCTGGTGAGTAAATTATCGTTATCACTATAAAGCAAGCACATTATCGAGGACTTGGAATACCAGGTTTAGTCAAGGAAAGGATTTTGTACTATGATTATGCACATATTTTGCTTATAACTTTTTTTTAAGAATATAAATTCTCATGGTAACAGGGTAGTGGTCAGGCTGGAAGCGCATAGCAGGTTAGTCCAACAGAACAGCATTTGCTCAAATTGATGCAAAATTACCAAATCTTGGTATACTCTTGAAACTGGAAAGCAGATGCATCTACTATTAGTGCTTCTTCAAAAGTACTATCGCCCACTCTATATTTCCGGTTTATAGAGCCCACAGGCTTTTTACATTTTGTTCATTCATAATAGAATTATACAGTTCATGAACTTTTAATTCAATAAACAGTAACAAGAAAAGGGTGGTCACTTGAGATTTAAAAAAATCGTGGCTATTTCGCGGTTTTTCCGGTAAAAATTTTTATTTTTCAGTTGAATTTTATAATTATAATTATTCCATACTAATTATTCAATACTTTCATTTAAAAAAGATGAATATTAAATATTTAACCCAAAAGGATGAATTTTCAGGCAAATATTTGAGATTTATATCTAAAAAGTAGAATGTTTGAAAAATATTTGATTATCAAAACCGAAAAGATGAATTTTCAACAAAAAAGTACATTTTCAACCAAGGAGGATGAATTTTCAATCAAACAATTAATTTTCAACGGAACAGTTCAATTTACAAATAAATAGTTAGACCTTCAAGCAAAAGCGATGCATTTTCAACAAAAATTTCAATTTTTAATTAAATATTTGAAATTCTAACCTTCGAAGATGAATCTTCAGCCAAATGATCGAATTTTTGAACCAAAAAGACAAATATTTCATAAGACAGTTGAGTTTTCAACAGTAAGAGATGAATTTTCAACCAAAAAAGATAACATTTCTAACAACATATGAATTTGCAATCTGAAATGATCAATTTTCTATCCAAAAAGACTAATGTTCAACTATACAAATATATATCAAAACCGTCTGAGTGAAGTTTTTCTATCAGACCAAAATTCATAAATTTAGAGCATTTTCAAAATTAGAAAAAAAATTTCTTACGAGTTTTAGAAATTTTTGTCAAAGTTTGTATGCTTGTGAACGTTTAGAAAATGTTCAAAAAATATCTAAAAAAATATTTTTTCTGATAGATTAAGAAATTTAAGTTCCATACGATTGTGAAGTTTACTGTACGAGCCAGAGGCACACGATATTTTTTGTAACAAAAATTCACCAAAAATTACCGAAAATTGCCGAAAATATTCGGTGAATTTTTAAAGTACGGAAAATTTCCAGCAATATAAGGTATCTGAAGCTTATTGAATGAAATCAAAAATTTCCGGAAATTTATGAAAAATGGATAAATTACCCAAAATTACGTAGATCCAAAAATTTACGAAACTTTCGGAAATTTTAGATAATTTATCGTTAATTTATGGTAATTTAACAGTCTTATGGTAACTTATCACTTCGAGTTTGTCCAATCACTATTCACTACTTACAAGAAAAATTTATCTGGCTCGAACTGCACACGCGCAGCATCTAGAAAAAGTAATCTTACTCAAAGAGCGCAAGCGCAGCAGCTAGAAAAAGTCTTTTTATAACTGCTTTTTACCACGGTTATGGAATTGGTCACTTCCCCAAAAAAAATTGAAATTTTAAATAAAGACCTACTTCTTCATCTCGCTTATTATACTTAACATTTATTGTGATTAATATGAAGAGAAAAAAAGTTTCATTTTATTTTGAAATAATTTTTTTTCAAGGTATTGTCAAATTGAATAATTCCAACTTTTTTATTTTCACCCATGCATATAATATTGACTGATATTACATTTTCCATAGAATTTTTACAACCATTTTTTGTATATAAAAAAAATTAATAATTTGTAGTTGGAATAATTATTATAAAAGTAAATATGTATAATAGGATGTATAGAAAAAAAATGAAGTTCTTCATTCGTAGTTCTAATAAAGATGAAAACTTTCTTTTGCAGGAGTCAAGAACGCTTCCCTTAAGTTTAATTTTTTTTTTTTTAATTGTCTTGTGTCTCCGCATCGTAGATATAGTCAAAAACTCTAAACGTGACACACTTTTTCTTATTTGAAGACTAAATAAATTTTTTATGAGATATAAGTAACTAGAAAAGATAGTTCGGAACAAGTGAATTTATATCTGATAAGTACATTCTCTTGAGACAAGAAAAATTTTCTTGAATCATGAAAATAGTGTATTTTCCGTATTCGTACCGATATTTTCTCAATTCAATGTTAATTTTCTCCATGATCATAATAAACCCATATGACCGAATGACAATTATTGAAAAACATTTTTGTGACCGGATGACATATAGTAACTTGGAGACATTTACAACGTATATAATACTCTGGTCTCTGTGATTAGAATTAGAAACAAAGAATAAACGTCATTTCCGGATTTCGCAATTGATTCTGAAGTCATACGTGTATTGATATAATATATAGTGAGCTTTTCTTTGAAAGATTTATTGCCAAAAAAATTAAAAAATATGGTAAGGCACACCTTACCGGAGACTGTTACTCATATTTTAACCGAATTTATTTTGATACCGAGTAAAGTAAAAATAATTGGGACATAGGTTATTGCAAGGAAAAAATAGGCGTAATAAAGCCCTGCAATGGAAAAAATCATTTCTCCAAAGACAAGCGTATAATATTCCAGGGACATGATATTGTCAACATTTTGTTTCTCACCCGTATAATAAAATTGTAGAAAAATTTCTTTAGACTTTTCATAGGAAAAAAATATATTAGTGACACATTTACATTTCATCACGAATTGATTAATTGATTTGATTGGAAGCTTCTCAGTTTGAACAAGAATTGAATAAGCTTTAAAGATTTTTAAAATTCGTCGGAATTTCTTCAAAGAATTTCAATGAAAATGCAATAAAAAATTCGTATTGCAATGGCAATTTTATAGAAATTTTGCTGACACTCTGTAAAGTTTATGTGAACATTCCTGGCAAATTCCACGTATATTGCATAAACCTTCCAAATATTCTTTTTACGTGAAACATTGTATCAAAAGTTTCTGATTTTTGATAAAAAATAATAATCAGAATATTGATAAAAGAAATCATCTCATTTTAGAAAAGCCACAAATTACTGATATTCTTCTTATAATTGTGAATTTCAAGTCACTGTTAATCCACATATTTGAAATGTTGAAATAAGAATAACCTCCTTAATTGCAGAGCTATCAAAATTTCAAAATATATGATAACTGATTCTGTAATATTCGTGCTAATTAAGAAATCAATTTTGAAGTGAGAACTATAGATATCAAACTCAATTTCATTTGTATACATATATCAACAAAATACATTATCTATTTATTTTATTTAGAATTACAAAAATGTACAATTAAAGCTACAATTTTTTTTTAAGAAGAAACATCGCTTTTGCAATACTATTATAAAATATTTCAGAAGGGAACAATCATATTTAATGAAATCATCAATTCAATCTCTACAAATCCACGTATATCATGTGTATTGAATGTGAGTCGAGAGTAGCTAAGGAATGTAAACTAAAACTTTCCTTTGTCCAGTCAATTCAGAGTTACATGAATAAAATGAATAAATACATATCTCTGGACTGGTTTCGATTGTTTGAATCGTTTTATATACCAAAAACTTAAAGGGCTTATACATGCTGTCACTTATATCAATTTTCATACTCCATAAAAATATCTCTATCATCTCAGAAATCAGGTACAATAAATTACTGATATTTATTGTCATAATAATGAATAATGAAGAGGATAAACCACGTTCTTGCAAAATTATATTTCCTCGAAAATATTTATGAAAATTCAAGCCTATTAAAATATGTTTTCACTTGCAAATATTATCTAATATCCTCGGCCATTTCCAATTTAGTGACCACCCTGAATTATTAATAATAATTTTCGAATTCATTTTTTCACTTGGTCCACATTGAAACTTCTATGTTTCCGCTCGCTTCTCACATATTTATTGTCTCGCGACTTTTTCTGTTTTTTTTTCTGTTAGTACATTTACGTCAGTTTGACATACAAAATTGTCTTTAACATGAAGTTTGTGTGAAGTTGTACAAGGCATGGAAATGCCTTTTCGTTGATATTTACGTTATTACTTTGCACTTCAGATTGAAAGATTTAATTTTTTAAATCCTGGTTGCATAATCTTAAGCTTGAATTCATTAATTTTGGAAGTTTCTGATTAAAGAGCATATAATTTGCACAGTTTTTAGAATAATCAAATTTTAAAAGTTCAAAATATTTTAAATTCTTAAATTTCAAACATTGACGATGACAGTCATCTCTATTTATAGAAATCATATTTTTTAGTAAACAAAATTTATCCAATCACTTTGAATGTCACTTGCTACTACACGATATGATTCTTCTTAAATAATATATTCATCATCTTCAAAATTTCTATAATTTCGATTTCAAATTATAATTTTGAATACGCAATTCTAGAACAGTTTAATTTTGAAGGTAATAGAAGTAAAGTTATTTTGCTTCAAAAGCTTAAATTCGAAAATAGATGGGTTATACATAGATTCATAATTTTTTCGAAATTTTCAATTTAAAATTTCATAATGTTGTAGTTCCAAATTCAGATATTAAAAATGTCAGGACAATATCACAATTAAGTCTCTGTAAATTGAAAATTTTCATATTGAAACCCTTGATGATCATTATTAAATTTAATCATTTTAGATTTGAATTCTTGTTTTGTATTCTTCTTTTTTAGTTTTAATTTTTGATATAATATCATTAAATTGTCAGAACTTTAGTTAAAGATTTAAACTAGCTATGAATTCGATCTCGAGAGTTTCCACTTTGTTTGTACATATTTATAATTATATGGTGCTTATTTTACGAGCACTTTGCTTACCGTTACCAAATGTATTTGCTTCCTCATAGAGGAAGCATCAGTTATTTTTTTGAATTATAGGCAAACTATGCAGTCATCATTTTGATCAATTTAAAAAAAAAATTTACAAAAAATACAAAATTACAAGAGAATACAAAAAAAAACTCAAACAAAAAGACAAAGCAAACAAATCAAATTTGGATTCGAAATGATAATTTTTTGAGCTAGAACAGGTAAGGGAAAAGTTCTGTCGCACCCTATCTGTTTTCCACCTTTATATGATTGCATTACAAAAATTGTCAGAATTATTCTATTTGAAAATTTATGATCAAAAAGTATTTTCTATTCATGCGTCAACTTTGAATTATGTCGATGAAAAAAGTTTTTCTGTTTTAAACAGATGATTCAAATATTGTAAATGAGCATAACTTTCTTAATCTTCAATAAAGTGTTTTAATATTATAGATCAACCGATTTGCCTCGATTCAAAGAATCTTTTCCGTTCTTGCATTAATTTTGAATTACGTCAGTGAAAGAAGTTTTACTATAAAAAAACGTGTTTTCAAATATTATGCATTACAATAGCTTCCTTACTCTTCAATAAAATGTATCAATATTATAAGTCAATCGATTCGTCTTGAATCAACACAACTTTTTCATTCTCACATCAACTTTAAATTATGAGAATGAGAAAGTTTTTACTATAAAAATCGATTTCAAAAATATATAAATTACCAAACTTCCCTACTCTTTAATGAAATGTATTAATATTGTAGGTCAATTAATTTGTCTTGAACAAAGAATCTTTTACACTCTTGTATCAACTTTGAATTATGTTAATGAATAAATTTTTACTATAAAAAAGCAATTTTTGAAATATTATGCATTACCATGGCAATAAAATGTTTCAATATTACACGTCAATCGATTCGTCTCGAACCAAGGAATCTTTTATATTCTTGCATCAAATTTGAATTATGTTAATGAAAAAAGTTTTACTATAAAAACCCGATTTTCAAAATATTATTGAGTGCTAAAAAAATGCTTAGAACATTGTATTATACATTTTTAAATTCTAGAAGGTTTGATTAAATGAATTGAAATTTTTTGGAAAATGATACCATTACAAAGCTTTCTCTATGAGGAAGCAAAAATGAGTCATTTAGAACTGAAAAATATTTTTAGTTGTTACAATATTTAAATTCTGTTTTCTCGTGTTGAACGCTATTCAATTTTTCCGTTTCATAAGTTTTAATTTTGCAATTGAAATTAAAATGGTTGCATTTTGAAAAAGTATGATTAAAAATTTGAAAATACTTCATTTTCAAATAATTTAATTACACTCCAAATCACTTAAATTTTAAAGGGTTTGAGTATAAACAAGTTTTAATTTCATGCAAAATTCTTGTTGATTATAAATTTTTCAGTTTGAAATGAAGTTTGAATTCCTTTAATTTTTAACGTTCGGTAGTAGAAACTTTTCCATTTCCAGCGTTTTTCCATTTGAAATGAATTTTCATTATGAACGTTTTTTGTGCAATAATTTAATTTGAAGGGTTAATAATTGGAAAGTTTTCCCATTTTGATCGGTGAAAAAAATGGGGAAATTTTATTTTTTGATCTTAGAAAAATCTGTCTAATCAATTTTAATGTTGAATAATAATTTTTTGTATGTGAGAACCACTTTCGATTCCGTCCTAATTAAATTGTTTAATTTTCGAAATTTTAGTTCAAAATTTTCAATGTTGAGAGCTTCTGATTTATAATTTTTGAATTTCAAACTCTTACAGTTTTGAATTATACAGTTTTAAACGCTTTTATTTAGTTTAATTTCTTTTCATTACCATCGAAGTATTTTCCTTTTCAAAATTTTACTTAATCTAACATTGTTTGATTTGGAACGTTTTCTACTCAAAATCGTTCAATTCATTTTTTATAAATTTCAAACGCTTTCAATTCAATGTTAATAATTAATGAATATTGTTTCAAACATTTTCTAAATTTAATATTTAAAATAATGTCAATAATGGATTTTCAAATTGCTTATACTTTTAATGATGGGTAATGAAATCGCAGAGACGTGATATCGAGGGTTGTATGCGTTCATTTCCTGTTAGTTCTTGTGTAATTAATATGGAAAGTAATTTACAAATTGAAAGTGTCAATGAAATTAAACAAAAATTTTGTCAGTGGAAATGATAAGACCCAAAACTCAAAAATATATTTGACAGTAGTAAAAAAATGCACTCGGTCAATGAAATTTTTCTGTAGAGTTAATAGTTGATAAAGATCTGCATTCTGCAGTATACAAGATTAATAAATAATATCTTCTTCTCCATTTGATGGAATACATAATACGAAGTTGATAAAAATCTGGTTATTAAAAAAGATTCTAACGATGCAGTGGCATTGTATCGAACGTGTGTTGGTAATAAACACGTCGGAAACTCGGAAGCCATTGACGGATGCACTTGGTGAGAAAGATTCTGGGCGCAGTCTTCAGTACAGTTATAACTTCAGCTTGAGCCTGACGTCAAACTTCTTCGGTTCGAATAAACGTGAGGTCGTGTATAGAACTGTAGACACTGTCGACTGTAGACGGTTTCTATACGGGAGTTTCAACTTTTCCACCTGTACATAAATTAATTTTCATGTAAAAAAATTAAAAATAATACACTCAAATAAACCATAACCAAAGACGTTAATTAATAAAACTCTCAAACAACTTCTGAAGCCATTTTCCCTATGAAACCTTGTTTAAAAAACAAGCGGTACCAATTAATCTTTAATCCCTAAAATAAACAAAATTTTCAAGTCAATCATAATAATTTAAATGTTTTTTGTAATTCTTTAGGAAAATGTGTAGGAAGTTTTCGCGATTCGTCAAAAGGGATGAAAAGTGAATGAAGTGAAAAAAGTGATTAATGAGAAAAAGAAAAAAAGTAAAGTGGCGTATGTGATTGATAAGGAAATTGAAGTGGAAATGGATAACAACGAGGTACAATGACCGGTAAATAAATAAAATTAAAAGTGTATCATAGTAGGCGTAAGTTTCGTTGTTATTAATTGCTATGAAGTGGTGAAGATAATTTCTGGTGAAGATGTTGTGCCTAAAGAAGCGGAGAACTTACAGTTTCACACAAGGAGCGTGTAATGAACTTCCGAGGCGATCGAAAAGGGATAATCTCCATAACGAGGCCTTGAATATTGCCGTTACGACACTGCCTCGAAAGCACAGGTGAGTCAGATTTTTACATTAGCCTCGTAAAAAATTACCTCTTATTAGCTCGAAGGCACAAAATACTACAGGGAAAACCATGCTTCAGTGCCTCTTTAATAAAAGCCAATTATCACAGCTCGCGAGCGTTAAGCATTTTTCAGTGTCTGCACTTTGCGAATAACTATTTTTCAAAAATTTATTCTTCATGTCTTCATGCCTGCCAGAGCCTAATTTAGTTGAATAATGTGAAAAAGTGGCCCATTTACATCGAAAAAGTGAGCCCAACTAATTTCTAATCCAAAAAGTGACTGTAATTGACTGAAAGAAAGAATTCATTCAAATTTATAAGAATTCCAGGTAAATTTTAATTAATAATTTAGGATAAATTAAAAAAATAAACCAGTGAATTGGAATAAAATTTGAGTGAATTTACAGGAATTTTAGGGAAATTAGAAAAATTCGATTAAATTCATAAAAAATCAAGTGAATTGAAAAAAAATCCTAAATATTCCACCGATTTTAGTCAAATTTGAATGAATTTAGAAGAACTCTATGGAATTCAAGAGACTTTGATGAAAATCATAAGAATTTCAATGAAAATTATTGAACAAAATTTTAAAAATAAAAAATTTCCATCGAATTGAGTAAAATGGGTGTAAAGATATTTCAGGTCAAATTCGATTTAATTCATAAAAATTCAAGGGATTTGAAAACAATTCGAAAGTATTTTTAAAAATGCATTAACTTAATTAAATTTGGAGTGAATTTACAAGAATTTAAGGAAATTCAAATCAATTTTATAAAATGCCTAAGAATTCAAGGTGCCTTCAAGAGACTACAGGATGAATTAGAAAAAAAAACTAAAGAAAATGCTATATGAGTAGAATTGAGAAAATTTAGTGAGAGTTAAAAAAATCAAGAAAATTACATAGAATTCAAAATTTGTTTAAAGAATTCACGATAAATCAACAATACTTCAGAGTGAATTCCAAATCAATTCAAATGAGTTGAAAATATGTTTCAAAATCCAAAATATTTGATTGATTTTAGTAAAGTTGGAGTGAATTCGGACGATTTCAAGGGAATGAGAGTGAATATAATTAGTATTTAAGAATCTAATAAAATCTATCATAACTCAAGGTGAATGTAAAAGGCGTTAACGTAAATTAAAATATACGGGAAATCCAAAAAAGGCCCCCTATTTTAATTTATTGATGAGTGAATATAAAGATATCCCTGTCTGTTTTATTCAACACACATTTTAAGTGAAAAAAATTATGAATAGAAAAAAATGATCTGATATACTGCCATAAAGGGAAAATGATTTCTGCTACCGTAGTTTATTCGTATTTATTTTAAATGGTCAATTAATGCCTGTGTTGTGAAACGCGTGATAATGTTTACCACAAGCAAGCAAGCCTTTATTTAGTTTCCTCTGACATTATTATTGTTATGATACCTTCGCTGGATAAACAATTCTTTTGACGAAGGACGCGGTGATGTAAAAGTTAGTAAAAGTAGTTCAATAAGCTGAGCTGGATGAAATAAAATAAAAATTCTTGTATACGCGTGGCTTGTAGAATAACAACAATGGGGGGGCATTTTTTCACCTTAATAGTCAGAGTCACATTTATACTAGCAAGTTCTATAATCGCTACGAAAGATCTCCCGTAGGTGCAATAAGAGTCTTTATTATTCGTCTTTATTCTCTTCGGGGACTTTAAATGACTTTATTGACTTTCGTCTTAACAGAGAATGCCATCCGCTCATCTCTTATCTATTCCTGTTCATCATAAATGAAGGAGAGCAATTTACACGTGGGTAGAATAGTTTCTAATTTATTTAGGAAAAATATCCCTAAGCCACAAAAAAATAATTCTCGTACAAAAATAACTGAAAGAAAGACATTTTCAAAGCTGGGCAATTATTATATGGATGGTCAAAAACTTCACTAATTCCACCCATATCGGAAATTCGAGTTGAGAAACACTTTCATATAAACCTATTGATACTTCAATAAATAATTTTTAATTCTCGGTAATTTAGATGTGTGTGAGTCAAATTTAAATTTGTCACAATATAAATTATAAAAAAGTCTAATTTTATTTTTTTCTCAAAGCATGTAGCACTTAGTCGTTTCCTACCTTACCGACATTTTCTTAGCAACTTTTCGATATTTTATTTCTTGTGGACGGAGTTGCTGAAAAAATGTTGGTAAGGTAGAAATCGGATAAGTTTTACATGCCCGTATGTGTTCAGTTAGAAAAATACAAAATTTTAGACATTTAAAGATGTTGAAAGATATAATAGCTTCAAAATAAAAGACTGTTTATAAAATAGCTTATACATTGTTGGTAATAAGTTATTAAGAATTTAAGTAAAAACATTCAAATTTTCCAATGAAAATGTAGCTACTATGTAACACAAAGGCGTTCCAAATTAAGCAACTAAAGTTTCTATACAAAATTTTCAAGTTTGGATGCATTTTTACAAAAAATGGAATTCATATTCCTCCCGAAAAAAAATATCTTTATCTTTTATGAGACTCTACAAACTTCTTAAATGTTTTTTTAACTTGTTAGTTAAATTTTTATTGAATTTCCAAGAATTTTGTAATCAAAGACTAAGATTCTAGTTTTTTTTTTAAATCCCTTGAGATGTTGAGAATTTTTTTTTAAAGCCTTCAGTTAAAAAAACGTCTTTCTATAACATTGAGTTCGTTTTTTTCGTTAAATATTACTGAAATAAATGAAATATTCTTATATCAATGCCAAAAATTGTTCAAAATATTTCGAAAAATTTGTGTGGGAAAAAATATCAACTTGATAATGCTGACCTTTTTTAGTAGAAAAAGCGTTACGAACTGAAAATCATAAAATCGATTGAACAATAATATTTCAAATTTTAAATTATTCTTTAAACACTCCACTCACCATTAATAATTTCTTACCGTTTAAAAATTTAAAATTTACTGGTATCTCTTCTTAAGTGGATATAAACTGCTTCAGCTTAAAATACGGGAGACTACCCTACACTAGATACTATAATTTTTTTTTAATTTTTTCTTTTACATATTATTCTCACTTACATCTATGACATATGTTTTGCACATCAAAATCGATTTATCCTTTTACGATAAAATTGCCTTTTTTAAATTTACTAACTCCTTCCATAACTTTGAAATTTTTTTTTCAAGGTTGACATTTGCAGGGTTTTTTATTCACATAGATGCCAATATATGGTATCAGTATAGGCTTGGTACGTGTGGGGGACTTCGAAATATAGAGAAAAAAAAATCAGTGAACAATCTCATATTTTTCAAGGTGACATAATGTTATAAGAGACAAGTTATTAAAAGAGTTTAATATGGGAGAGTGGGGTTTGGTGTCCGTGTGGGGTATGGTGTCCATTATACAAAATACGTCCACTTTTGTTGATT
Organism: Andricus quercusramuli; assembly: GCA_932178445.1. Taxonomy (NCBI): domain Eukaryota; kingdom Metazoa; phylum Arthropoda; class Insecta; order Hymenoptera; family Cynipidae; genus Andricus; species Andricus quercusramuli. The sequence continues at coordinate 160,970 of CAKNXH010001005.1, forward strand.
TCAATATTATTTTTTTGCATGAAGTGACTTTCGTTGTTTGGAGAAATAGTGATGTCATGCAATTTTTGTATTAAAATACGTTTCAAAAGTGTTATTATGAAAAAAGAAACAGTTCTGACGGAAACAAATGAAAAAGTCTGTGGCAGAAATTAGGTACTTACAGCATATTTTGAGATACTTGAAGCATGAAAATATTCGATTTTAATAGGTGAAGTACTTCTTTGAACTTCTGGTATCATAAATTGTTTTTGTAAACGTTCTAAATGTACCAAAATCAATAAAATCTTGAAACATGACATACGGGGCCTGCTGTCTGCAAAATTTTGTGGAGATTGTAACAGTGCTTGATAACAGGTCGGTAATTTGATCGATAATGTAGGAAAATTCCGAAATTTATTTATGTCTGTTCTTTTTAATAAAATTGAGGTTGTTAATAATAAAGTTATACCGCTCAATTTCATGTTTTATTCCTTTGAAAGAGACCAACAACTTTGAGGTTATAACCTGAAAAGATTAAAACTTATTGTTATGAAGTTCTTTCCGTTCCTAGTTATAATGTCCTATTTCGAACACACTTCAAACGATTTTCTTTATTAATTGGGGTGGTCCTAATCACATGGTTTCAACAATAACTCAATAAATAGGATTTCGAATATTGTTGATCAATGCCTGTTTTGAATTTTCGCGCCTTTGCAAATGCAGATCTTTACACGCTGAATAGAATTTTCAAAGAATAAGTGGTTATAACTAGGCTTCGCGACATACTTTACTTTGATTAATAAGAAAACATTTATTTAGTGTTGATCATGTCTCGAGTAATTTTTTTCCGTTATATTATACTCTCAAGAATTAATATATTGTACGCTTTTTATTCTGCAACGGTCATATTCATTAAATAAACCGGCAGTAATATGACGGACACCATGCCCCGTGGTATGGGGTACGCTGACCGAAATGCAAGACCAACGAATTAATTAAGTATCAAATAATGACGTTGTTAAAAAATGAATTTAAGTGATGACATATGTCACCTGATAATTTCAGCTTCTCGCCAAAAAATACAGGCATCAAAATCACATTTCAATTATAATTTAAAGGTCATTTCTTTTAAAGCCTGACACCATACCCCACTCTCCCCTACTTCATTATATTATCCAGTAGCATACCCTAATGTACAGTTTTCTCCAGCAGAGAAAAAATTACGTGGGGTAAATAGTGGACATTAGGTCTTCTAACTGCGAGTGCTTACTTCGTTCGTGCAGTGCTCTTCTGTGAGAATCTTCGAGAGTGCATCAGAGTATGTACTTGTCTTCAATTTGCATGTAAACGAGTCCGTTAGCCTCTCCGTACTTACACCCCGTGCGTAAAAGTGAATAGTCTTCCTCCTTCTGAAAATCTTACAGCATCATTACGCCTGGCGTGGGGTTGGAGTCATCGCATCATCTCTCGAGAAAGCTGCTCATGTTTAAACTGTAAACCAGATCAAGTAAATTACGGTTGTGCTAAGCTTTTATGCGCTGTCCAAGGTCTATACTAAGAGACTAAAAATCTGACCTGTATAGACAAGCAGGCATCATATAATTTGATAATTTAGTTAGAGAAGCTCACCTCTTTGCTGATTGCTAATAAGTAAGTCCATCAAGCTAGCACCTTCACCATCGAAATTCCCAAATTTTTTTGTATCAGAGTTTTGGGCTTTTTTTGAGCTTTTTTTGGACTGTATTGCCGATTTTTGGGTTCCACTGCTTTGGAGGTTGGTCAGCCGCTGGCTGCATACCCTCCGTTTTTTTTATGATATGAAAAAAAAACGATTTTCACAGCAAGTGTGTTTAGCTGATCAGTGTCAGACTTGACACCAAACTGCCATGAAATTTTTCAACATAGGTTGAATGGTAAATTAATTATTTCAAAACTTCAGTATTTTCAAGCTGCTTTGAAGATGTGAAAATGAATAATAAACTTTTGTCAGTTTTATCATGCACATGAATGTGACATTCTTCTTAAACCCTTCAAATGAAACTGAATTCTTAATTATGTGTGTGAGTTAGCGTGGTTCAAAAATGCATTGACATTTTTTTCGAATTTTAATGCATATCGCCTGGAAATTTGTTCGAATCCACATAAAAATAAATCCATTTTTTTAAATGATATTTAGCAGTGGGTCTAAAGCCCCACATGTATTTCGAATATAAAAAAGAACGTTTTTGTAAATTTTATTCTGATTTGTCAATATTAGCTGAATCGATTAAAAACTCAGTATTTCTGTTCACAATTGGTCATAGAATACAAATAAAATATTACACCATTGTTTTGAGCAATTTTCCCTTTAGAATAGAAATAGATAGTCGCAGTTTTTTCAAAAATTTCCCACTTTTCGTCCAATTTTCAATTAGAGTGAGGTAATAGTTAATTGATGTTGAGAACTGTAATTGTTTAAACAATTCATTATTATTGTTAATAATATTCTCTTTGAATAATGCTGTAATTTGCGGGATTTTTTCTGAAATTTTAAACTTTTTGTCCACCTTTCACTTAGAGTGGGTAATTCAATTAAAAGCAAAGATAATGGTTTAAATACTTTTTCTATAATTTGCGAAAAAATGCCAGTTTTCCACCTGTTTTTGGTGTAAAAAGTGACCGATTTTTGGACGATGACGCGGCCCATGCGCAATGCCGACCTTTCCGGGCAACAGTGAAAAAAGTGGACGGATGCAGTGGAAAAAGTAAATGGACGCAGTGACAAACGTGAGGCACAGTGAAAAAAGTAAATAAAGTGCAAATTACTTCGTGTTACTCCGGGTGTGTTGATGCTGCCCTAACCTAAAACACCGTCAGTTTCTCCGAAAATACGGCGTTATTGTTTATAGCTTCTTCTCCTATAGTAATGTTAATTAGTTGCGGTTTTTTAAGACATTTTTTACTTTTTGTCCACTTTCTACTTAGAGTGAGGTAATAGTTAATCAATGTCAACAACCATAATTGTTTAAACAATTCATTATTATTGTTAATAATATTCTCTTCAAACAATACTAAAAATTGAGTTTTTTCTGAAATTTTCCACTTTTTGTCCACTTTATACTTGGAGTGAGGTAATAATTAATAAAATGTAACAAACCTAATTAATTAAACAAAATATCATTGTTTGAAACTATCTTCTCCTATATTGATGATAGGTAGTTGCGGTTTTTTCTAAATTTGTTTACTTTTTGTCCTTCTTCCACTTAGTATAGTAATAATTAATGCAAGTTAAACAAAAATAGTTGCTTAATCAATTCATTATTCAACATAACTATCTTCTCTCAGATAAGTACTTGAAAGTTGCGAGTTCCTTCTGAAATTTTTGATTTGGCTTTGCCTTTTTAGTTATGAACGAATAATGAATAATCATTAGAGACAATTATATTTTAAATCTCTTTCTTTTTTGTGAATATATTTTTTCTGAAATAAAACAGATATTTAAAATATGCTACCAATTTCCTACATGGATCCCAGGGATTCCCAAGGGAATACTATTTAAAAAATGATTCCTGTTGAGGTTCACTTATTATTTGTTTATGACAAAAAAGTCGAAACAAAACTGAAGATTTCAGAAAAAAGAAACATTCTTAAAAATTACTCTGAGAAGAAATAGGTATAAACAATAAGCAATTGTTTGTATCAGCATGTTTGTCAGCTGGCATTAATTATCACTTCACTAAGGGAAAAGTGGACAAAAACTTTAACAGTTCAGTGAAAACTGCAACTTTTTAGCTTTCACCTAAGAGAAGATAGTTATGAACATTAATTTTTTGTTAATTAAATACTATAGCATATATAATATAAGTATACTAGGTGTCTTTTTAACTTGAGATATCGAAATAACAATCCTGGAACAAAGAAAAATTTGTATTGTTGAAAATTTATTACTTTTTATTATTGACGTGCTACTACAAGCAGTGTATAACAAATGAATTTTCAAGGATTTTAAAGACGAATTTCTAAACATAATTAGATAGTTGAGTGAATAAAAATATATGCGAAGAACCGTGATTATTAATTTTTCAAATTAACTTGTTGTATTTTTAATTATGCTGTATCTCTTAGAACAGATAGGCCATCTGCTTACAGAATTATTCTATGAAAATCTTACGAAAAATAAGTTCAAGGTTCTGGTCAATGGTCTCAGAAGATATTTCAAAAATAGCGAAAAGTAATAGGAAGAATTATTAAATTTATAATTTGCAAGTATTCCATTCACTTTTGGCTTCTGCTTATTTTTGTAGAATTTTGATAGGTTTACAGCAATTGTGATTTCTTATCGAAGAAAAATCACTAATGTGGCAAGTACTGCGATGATAATAACATATACGTATAAAGTTACAGTATTTGGTTAATTTTCAAGCGCCAGTAAAGAAAAATCGTTCGATTTAACTTGATTAGAAAATGTTACTTTCAAATATATGATGACATTATTTTATGATTAATCTTTTCTTAATATGCTTTTGTATTAAAAATCTGTTTATGAAAAAGGTGCTTTTTTAATATGAGTGAGAGTAATTATAATAGATATATTCAATAAAAGTGGTGTTGATTCGTTTAGCAATATACAATTTGTAAATAAAACTGGGTTAAAAATGAAAATGTTTGAAAAATTAAACACCGACATTTGAAATCAGTTGAAATTGAATAAAATTCATTTTTACGTTCAAAAACTAAATATGAAAATTAAAAATGTTTTTTTAGCCTTTGATATTGTGAAACTGTTTTTTTTTTTTGCTATTAGTATTATGAAATTAGTTGAAAAAAATTAGTGTAATTAGTGTAATTTCTAAAAGCACAAAATTTTGAATCTGATTAATTTCAATTCGAAAATTTTCAAATTATAATATTGTAGACTAAAATTCATTCAACAAATAAAATAGATTTCATAATATTTCCAAGCAGTATTGATGAAAGAGAACTTGTTAATTGTGAAAAACATATCAAAATTCGAAAATAATTCTTTTTTCAACATTTTGCTACCTAGTCGGTAGCGGTAACCAAACAAATTACTGGTACTGACAATAAGATTTCTAGCAAAATTTCAAATCAGTAAGGTTCTTTTTTAAAAGAATTACATTATGTTTTGAAGATTTCACAATATGCCGAAAAAGAATCTAGAAAATATTAGAATTTTTTTTTTAATTTTGCAGAATTTGAGGAAAAACGAATTGTTTCAACAGATATTCAGAAGTTTTGAAAAGATTGGAAAATAATTTAAATCTTGAGAAGTTTCAAAGGTTTTTAGAGAATAAGAAAATTTCTTAAGATTGCTGGCAGATTTTAAATTGCTTCTTATTTTTTCAAATTGATTCTCATAAAGTATTTTTAAAAATTTTGAAAACTTTTGAAAAATTTCCAAACTTGTCAAAAAAACATCTGGAAGATTTTAAGGTAATTTTTCAATTTTTTAAAATTAAAAAAAAATCCAATCATTTTAAAAGATATTTAGAAGGTACACAAGTTTTGAAAAGACTTCAAAATAATTTCGAATTTGATGAGATTAATTAAAATAATTCATTTCGAAAGGAAATTTCAACAGATTTCAAAAGGTTTCTAAAAATTTGGAAAAGGACTGTGAGGTTTTAAGGCAATTTTTTAAATTCTTAAAGATTTTTCCAAATAAAAAAAAAATTGAAGTCTATTTAAAATATGATCAGGAATTTTGGAAGTTTCGAAGAGACTAAAAATATTTTAAAATTTGAAAAGACTTCTGAAAATGTATGAAATATTTTTTATTTCTTTGGAACATCTAAATTTCTTAAATACCATATAAACGGATCGAGTTTTTCCTTATATTTTGTAAAATCCTGTAATAAAAAAAAAAATTTCTTCCAAATTTTCTAGATTGTTTTTCAATACATCTGAAATCTTCAAAAATCTGTTTTGAATTTCCTCAAGAATCTTAGGACAATTATATTTATATAACTTAGAAGAAACTGATAGGTAATAGCTATTTACTTGACAAGTGTGGAAAGTAGGGAATTCCCGATGAGTGTGAAGTTGACGTCACGAGCCGAAGGCGAGTGATGACATCACACGAATCGGGGATTGCCTTCTTCTCACATGTCAAGTACAATACTTTTCACAGCGAGTTTAAGGAAAAAGTTCGATTTTCGGAGTGAGATTCTCAATAAATAAGTGAATCTATTCATTTATTCATTTTGATCACCACTAATCATAATAATCATTGTTACAATTATTCATATTGAATATAGTTAATATCATGTCATGTCATGCCACACCACACCACACCACACCACACCACACCACACCACACCACACCACACCACACCACACCACAGAGTGGTAAGAAACAGTAACAGAGTGAGGTTAGAAAACGACGATCATTGTAAGTCGTATTTTCTATACATCTCATTACATTGTTCGTTTGGCTACTTTACAACCTCTAGAGGTGTAAAGTAGCA
>CAKNXH010001005.1:167515-209581 GCA_932178445.1 Andricus quercusramuli
TGAATCTATTCATTTATTCATTTTGATCACCACTAATCATATTAATCATTGTTACAATTATTCATTTTGAATATAGTTAATATCATGTCATGTCATGCCACACCACACCACACCACACCACACCACACCACACCACACCACACCACACCACAGAGTGGTAAGAAACAGTAACAGAGTGAGGTTAGAAAACGACGATCATTGTAAGTCGTATTTTCTATACATCTCATTACATTGTTCGTTTGGCTACTTTACAACCTCTAGAGGTGTAAAGTAGCATACTTTACAAACTCTAGTGGTGTAAAGTGGGAAGCTCAGAAATCGGCGACTTTCCAGAGTCTACGGAGCGACGGAAAATCGACCTTTCCGCAGACGTGCTGTGAAAAGTATTTTCTCAAACTTTTGGTATCATGATTGGTTCCTTTTAGACATTTTTGCAGTAAATTCAATTCAAAATTGGATGAAGCCCATTACAGTGACAAATATACCTTAAAGTTCTGAAGCTTTAGTATTGAAACTTGAGAAGCGAGTATTGAAATTTATGAGCCTAGTATTGAAACCTATAGGAACCGAGCATTGCAATTTGCAACTGAAAATTTAAAACTTATGAAACGTGAATTGAAACTCATTAGCTTGTAGCATTGAAACTTTGCCCTTTAATTATTAAATTAACTCTGAAAGACATTCAAATTGATATAAAACCCATCAAATCTGAAAGCATCTTTATTATTTTTTGAAAAGTATAATGTCTGAAACATGCTTGTATGCATATTACTTTGAGAACTGAATTGAAACATTCTAAACAAATTTTACTCAGAATTACACGCAAACTAAATCTCAAATTTACTATACCTTACCAATAATTCAGGAGAATTTAAAACTGAAAGTTAAAAACATTTTTAACAGTGATATGTATTTCAGCAGGAAGTAAGAGGTTATAACTTATTTTGCCACATACTATCATTTGATTGATAAAAGAAAACATTCAATTTGTGTTGAAAATGTATGAAGTAATTTTTGTTTATTCCAGCAGACTCTCCAGAATTATTATATTGTATGATTTTTATTCTGAAATGTTCAGAATGTTTAAATAAATGGCAGTAATATGACGGCCGCAATACCCCATAGTGTATGGCTCACGCTGACCGAAATGAAACACCCATCATTTAATTAAATGTCAAGTGAGCACGTTATTACGTTATTAATATGTATAGTAATAACATATGTTCCCTGATGTGAGCTTTTATTTAAAAAATTCACACATCAAAATCACATTTCAATCATAATGAATAGGGCATTAAAGCCAAAGCACGGCACCATACCCCGCTCTCCCTAAGTAGTTGTGTGAAATATACTAAATAAATATCAAAATTTTGAAGATTGTATGACGCAGTCCGGCACTGCACATACATATGTATATGCGTGCACATCATCAGCTTAGGTATAACTTTACATTCGCTATCATCCTCTCTTCTTCTTTTTCTCTCTGTCTTTTTCTTTTTTTTTCTAATTAACTATTGTTGAACATCAATGGTGGAACGATTTCACTCTATATTCAAGAAAGTTGAATTTGAATCTAGCTACTCTCAACAATGGGAAATTGTCATTATAAAAATTTAAAGAGTAAAAGTATACAGAAGCTAAAGAATTTAGGATTTAGAACTTCGATTCTATAATATAGAAGGCTAAGCTAAGATGAATGAGCATTGCGTAATTGTGGAACCGAAAACTTATTTCGTTCTGGGGACTTATGTTCCAGCTTATGTTTCATGATGACTTACCCAGCTCTAGATTCTGGAAGCTAGATAAACACTCATGACACGAAAAAGTTGTTTAATCTCCTGACCCCCTTTTTCAATTTAGAATATTGAAGTCGGTTATTTCGAATCTACATCTGTATTCCTCATTTTAGATTCATTGATATTAATTTGATATTCATAGGCCTGTTAATATGGGACTTATATTTTTGGGCTTTACGATTTGGGACTTATGACTGTGGGTCTTGCGGTTTGAAACTTAGTTTTTGCAATTAATTTTTTTGTATTAATTAATACGAATCGTATTATTCGTCCAATATTAAAAGTAAAATTTCTTAATTTTGATTCATACAAGCGCAGTTAATAAATTTTATCGATTGCGCAGTTTTGAATTAATATGTAATAAATTTCTAAATTTAAGAAAGAGTGATTTGCAAATATTTTTGTAATAGTAGCACGATACGTTGAAAGATATCAGTAGAGTATTTGATAAAATCGAATTTATTTAAATACTAAATACCTAATATTCTGACCCTGAAAGAAAACAATGAACACGTGCTTATCACTCTATCAGTTTCAAATGAAATTGATCTACAAAAGGTGAAAGGGATGAGTATCACTGTTCTTCATAGGTGCAAAAACATGAATAAACAGAAATGAGATGGAGATGAGAAAATGAGGATAAGCTGGAGATAAGGGAAACTGGTTAGTAGTTATAGTGGTTTCCCGACTTCGATTTCCTCGTGGTCTTGCGTTGGCCCGCACCCAGGAATGTACTGATTTAAAAAGACACCTTGAAAATTTCAAGCAAGCTGTTACGAGCCTTGATTACAAAATGAATTCAGAATTGAAATCTCTTCAAAAGAAAATTTAACTTCCTCAGTTCCCTAGTATCTCAACTCTAAATCTGCGTTATTTAAAGTAGTCAATAGTCAAAAAATTGTCCGAGTGACTGACTGCTTGCTTCATCCATTAGTAAAAATTAACTTATTGTCAGTAGAAGAATGAACCGAAACATTAGTGAAAATAATTTAAGTAATTCTTCAGTTAGATAGATTATGTAGGTAACCTAAATATTTTCACTAACAAGGGGCATCTACAACCTTCAGAATTTTATTTCTGATCCGGACCGCGATGGGGCTCGGTTCCTGCTGCCAGCATTTTTAGTTAATCATTTTGCTATTTTTGTATTGCAATTAAACATTCAATTTATCTAAAACAAGCCAAAATATTAATTAAAAAATTTATTTTTTTATCCAGATCCAGATAATCTAAAATATCTGTACCTAACACCTATATACCTATAGACCTTATACCTAAATACCTACCTACTTTATACCTATTTACTATTTTCCAACCGAGCAAGTCACGCCTACCCCGAAAGGGAAATGGCTTAATGGTATAATAATAATAATAATGCAAAGGTAGTATACGGATCCACCGAAACTCAAACTCTCGCCCTGCCAGCGCTAAAGTGTAGGGGCTTGTGATCAATGCAATTTAATTTACTATATTCAAATTAAAATAATTCTGTGAAAAATCAGTGCACCTATATTGAAACGAACCTGTCCCTTGAAGATTATTACCACCGGATAGTTTTTTTTCGTCGTACCTTGCACGATTGAGCATCGTCAGCTCAGCACTTTCTACATAGTTTACATGCCGTTGGTATCAGAATGCAGTTTTGAATGATAATGATCGAAAATAAGAGCATGCACTACAGTGGTTCTCAAGACACTTATAATATCCTATTAGACATGAAATCAATTTTATTTCTTTACAATTCAAAAGCCTTAAAATTTAGTCGATGAAAACTCCAGGATATTGAAATTCCTCAATCAATCTTTTAACGTAGTTTTTTCGGATATTTATGGGCTTTAAAGTGACGAATTTCTCGTTTTAAATTTAAATTTCTTTGAATTTCAGTTCTCTGAAGTATTTTAGCTTAACAATATAGTTTTCAAAGATGTAGGCTCTATTTCTGTAAATAAAAAACAATTGTTGACTTACGTTAGATCGAGAAGTGATTATAATGGGCGGCTGGTACGATCAACGATAAAACGCGCTCCTACTGAATTTATATATTACTTCCCGTCACAGCGGAAAACGCGGATTGAATACCTGAACGATTGGAAATAGTTCTTATTGTTCGTGCCTTGTTTGATTTTAAATCAATTAGTATAAACTATTTCCAAATAAGCTTTTTTAAAAATTAGAAATTCATTTAAAAAATGATACTTTTGCAAACAATAGTTTTCAAAACCAATTTCCGTTTAGAATGTATCCTTTACGAGTACAAGGACTTTGATTTCAATTCAGTATTCAAAACACTGATTTTTAATCACATATTTATAAAAGATTCTATTTGAAAAAAGTGATGTTACCAAATATTTCGAAAATATCGGACATATTGTTGTCGAAAACCTGATTGGTTGCGGAACTGCGTGAATATGACTTTCAATGGCTGTTTTAGGTTTCTTTATCTATTAACAAAGATTAAGAATTTCTGCACCATAAATTTTCATATAAGTAATATTATTTCATGATATAATTCTTGTTTTTTTTTTTTTATGTTTTTAATATCAATGAGAAAAAAGGACATTTTGATTGTAAATTTTTTGTTAATATTGAGGAACAATTCTGTTCTTAACATTTGGCTACCACACTATAATTTGTAAACAAAAATATTACCGATACCGACAATAAGATTTCTGGGAGAATTTCAAATGATTCAAGTTCTATTTTAAAAGATTGATTTTAGGTTTTCTTGATTTCAAAATATGTCGAAAAAGAATCTGGAAGATTCTCAGACAATTTCTTTGCAGGATTTTAAATTTAGGAAAACTGAATTGTTTCAAAAGATGCTTAGAAGTTTTTTAGACGTTTAGAAAAGATTTGAAAATAATCGAAATATAGAGAACTGTTTGAAAAATGTTAAACAACAAAAAACATTTTTGATTATTTTGAAAAAAATTTAAAAGCTTTTCAAGAATTCTGAACGGTTTCAAGAGAATAATAATAAAATTTTCTTGACATATATATGGTAAGATTTTGAATGATTTTGTATTTTGGAGAACTAATTGTGGAAGATAATACAGATTTCAAAAATTTCCCTAAAATTTCGAAAAAGAATGTAGAAGATTTCAAAAAAAATTCAATTTTGGAAGATTACAAAATCTTGGAAAAAATTTAACCAAGCTTAACAGATATTTATAATTTTTCAAACGATCCAAAAATAATTTAAAACTTGTAAGGATAACAATTTTTTGTTGATGTAAATTTTAGAAGATTTAGACAATGAAGTGTTTTTAAATTTTGAGAGGTTACAGGAGAATGAAAAACTTGTCTTGAGATTCCCAGAAATTTTTTGAATGATTTTCTATATTGAAATATTAATTTTAAGAGAATATTTAAAGAGGTTTGAAAAAGTTTGAAAAGGTTTCAAAAATTTCAGAAGAAGATTCTGACAGCTTTCAAGGAAATTTTTTTTTTATTTTAGGTAAAATGCGAATAATTTTGAAAGATATTTAGAAGGTCCAGAAGTCTCTGATTACTAGGAACATTTTTAAGGATTTTTTTATTTTTTTAAAATCAATTTTAGGAGCATATTTAAATAGATTTTTGAAAATTCCAAGAAAGAATCTGGAAGATTTCAGTGTAATTTTTTTTATTTTGCGGAATTTCATAAAAAATTTAGAAAAAATTCCTGTCAATTTGAAAGATATTTAGGAATTGTAAGAATTTTAAAGTGGTTAATAATATTTTAAAACGTGAAAAGATTCCTCTCGAGATTTACGAAAATTTATCAAATATTTTAAAATTTGTTCCAAACTTCAAAAAGATTTCAATATATTTTAAGCTGTTATCATCAAATGTCTTTCAGAGGTGACAAGAAGAGGCGGAAAATAACTTAATAATCACGTGCACTGTTAATTATTTTGTAACAAGCAAGCAAGAGACAATAAGCGTGTCTCATGCTGTAAAATTTTACAGATGAACTAGATTTTATGATCAGATATTATTGAAAATGTTATTGAAGAGATTATCAAACCTGAACTATGTACTTTCTTATTTCAAGAAACTAATGAAGACCAAATCCATTTTAAATCAGACAGGCAGTGCAACTTCCAGTCACAGAATCAGTCACCTATTAAATACGAGGCTTGTCCGGGAATCATCCAACCTTGTGAAATACCAGAAGTCACCTTTCGGTAAAGATAACAGCTGCTTCATCGCATTCTGTTTTATTTTCTTCTGTATGTCTCAAAATCGTGTTCCTTTTACAGGATACACCAAACTCGCGGTTTAAGAACAGTATTGAAGGTAGCCCGTCCGAACATAAAAAGTCAGGGCCGTCACTCAATCAGGCCAATCAGGCCGTCACTCTTCTTCGTAAAACACTCCTGCGAGTTCAAATCAAGTGTTTCCGTTCAAGTATATCAATACCTAGCCCTTCATAGAAAATATTCTGAATGCACATGAAAATATACCTTCATAGTTACAACCGGAATGTGATGTGCGAGGCATCAATGGCTATAACGAAACGGGTCCGACGCAGCCTTCAATTTCTGTTCATCTTCTGGAATATCAACGAAACCCTGATCGCTGGCACCACTGTTCCTTGGATTATAACTTAAAGAGAAGGAATGAATTTAAATAACTTATTTAATGATACTTAAAAGAAATAATAAGATTCCAAATAAGAGGAGCTTTTACCTACCAAACCATTCGTACCTGCACTATTATCTTCAGCTTCATAAGGGTAAGATGTCTCAATGTCTCATTTTATTTCATTGCAGGAAAACATAGAGGAATTTACAAGTTCTTTTATACTTTTCAATGGAGGGGAACATTTTTATTTGCATTTGCAATTTGAATAATGAAAAAAATTAAATTTTCACCAAGTTACGGCGGAAAAAGCTCAGCATGGACCCACCAGTATCCTTGTTTTTTGGTTGATCAAGAATCGAACTTTTAAGAACGGTAAAACAACCGAATACTAGAGAACAACACAGGGTCTATGGCTCAATGTCTCTGTTTATTAAGTATTTGAAAGTACACTTTTTGAACGAATATAAACTTGAAAATGCCGCATTGTGCAACAAAATTGCACAAGAAGGCCTAAAAAGAAAGATGTTCTTTAGAATACCGTTTTTTAAAACCAATACTCAAGAAAATCGATTTGAGTCACATAACTACACAAAAAGAGTTAAAATAAAAAATGTGTTTTCGAATAAAATTGTAAGATAGTACAAACTAAAAGGATACATAAGTTCAATCTCATTCGAACTGAAAAAATTCACGTATTTGTTTGGACGACAGTTCTTCTCTCCAATTCGACGCTTTCTGACAAAATAACATTAGCAATTTCGATGAAAGCGGCCCCTATAAGTTACTCAACAGCTCCAAAATTTGCCTATTTAGTTTTAACAAAACCGTTCAGAGTGTTAACGAATTCATTAATAAGTTATGATGAAATTTATTGTCAATACAATTTCGTGTTTGGCATTATGTTTCACGATCTTGTGTTGGTTATCCATAAATATTCTCATCCGCATAAATATAACTTCAATTTGATTTATAACGTTCACAATGATCTTTCTGCAACTAAATTCTGATTTTCAGTTACCTCGCCAAATTGGAAAAAATTCCTAATCATTTATCAGCACTATTCTCCAATTATTCTCTACTTTAATATTTTAAACTCCAGCAACTTAGCTCAATTTTAATTACCAACTTAATAACAAACTGGTAAAAACACTATAAAACGATGATCCTGAGTTTTAATTTAGATCTTCAATAAAAACTAATAATGAGCGTCCTTGCTGTAAAACACATTTTGTAAACAATATTTTTCTGAGAGAAAGATCACACGGCTAGCTTGAAGCAATTTTAGCTCAAAAGTGCTTGCCCCTTTTCAATGAATATTAATTAAATTTTTTTTCATTGGATTATTAAGTGCATTTTTATCGAAATCCTTGGAAACTTATTGTTTATTGGTATAAACCCTTCAGTTTGGCATTAAAAATCCTTTCCTAATGGAGTAGCATGCAACATTCAAAAGGCTTTTAAATCTTTTAAAATTGGTGCATAAAGTCCGTTTTTTCTTAATTGCTCCTTCTTAGTACATTGTGCGCCTAAATAGTCAGAACAAGAACTTGAAGTTTACAGAATTCCCTGCAAAATGAAAAAATAGAAAATTTTTTTTATCGCGAATGGTTTAGGAGATATGACTTCCAGAAGTGATTTTTTATTTAAAAATTGTCGAAAAAATAATTTGATTTTAATTTCCCTGAAGTACATTATGTTCAGTTTGTTTTGAATGAAAGTTCCACTCATGTCGGTTAAAGTAGACTAAATTTGTCAAAATTTTTACAAAAAAAGAAATGCTTTACCTCTGATAGGTGTGAAATTATCGTCTGAAAATCACCCTTTTTATATAATTTGATTGGACGTTAAGTTTTTCTGGAATAGGTTGTGTCTGTTGCATTCCACTTAAAAAATGTGCTTATAAGAATAGGGTTTCAATCAAAAATTTATTGTGATAAATTCAAATTTTGAATTTTAAAGCTTTTTCGTCTTTCAATCGTGTGCGAAACCCAAAGAAGCTTTTAAATTTTAATTTATCACAATAAGAGAACTTCAGACTCAGCAGAGCTAGTGAATTGTTTTTTCAGATCTCCAGGAAATTTATTCAGCTTTAACTGATATGAATGCTTTCATTCAGAATGAACTGAACAAGAGATATTTTACGGAAACTAAAATTACATTCTTTTTAGACCAAATTTTTAATAGAAAATCACATCACTTCTAGAAGTAATTTCTCCTAAACTATTTAAATAAGAAATTAACTATTTTTAAGTTCTACAGGTATTTTTGTGCTCTTTTATTCCTTTTTCTAACTACTTAGGCGCGCAATTTACTAAGAAGGAGCAATTAAGAAAAAATGGACTTTTTGTACTCATTTAAAAAGATTTCAATGCCCTCTGAACACTGAAAAAATGGTCTTAATTGGGCCAACTATTTAGTTTATAAAATATGGTACTGCTATTTTATTAGTTGAACAACCATTTTCTCAGTTGCTAGTACTATTTGAATAGTCACTGCAACTAATGGAATTGTTGTGCCAACTAATCAAATAGCAGTATCAGCTAAAGAAATAGCAGTACCATATCTTCCTAATTAAATAGTTGGCCCACCTATCCTTTTTTTAATGCATTTTACATGATGTTTAATTATTGAAGGCTTTCTTTGATGCAAAACTTAAGGAATTATACTAATTATACTAATACTAAACATTAAATTTTCAACAATTTCAACGAAAATATACTTAATCCCCTTACAAGAAATTCAGATCTCTCAAAAAGGGGGCCAACGATTTTTTTCATTTACGGCTTACAATACTTGAAAGGCATCCCTAAAATGTAGTTAGGAAAAAACTAGCATATAGGCAAGCACTTTTCGTGCCTGTATTTTAAAATCTCAGACAGACTACGACCAACTCTTTGGAATCTAACACCACTGTTAACGTTACATTTTTAATCGATGTTCTATTGAGGTGGAGAAATTCTAATTTTTCGAAAGCTCAACATCAATTGCTTCATTAGCTGTGCTTTTAACTGAAGTTTTCAATTGCAGGTAGAATACAAGAAATGCTACGAAAGCGACACAGTAGAAAAGTTTAGTATGAGAATATTTATAGATAACTAACACAAGGTCGCGAAACATAATGCTAAATACGAAATGGGTTTGGTTTACTACAAGTTAAATATAAACCAATATGGTGATATGGTAAAGAATCCAAAATTACTTCCGCTCATAATTTCATTATAGCTTCTTCAATCTTCACAAACTCAGGAATACTTTAAACGGTTTCAACAAAACCACAGAGAAAAAATTGGGAGCTGTAGAGAAGCTGGTAAGGAGCCACTTTCATGGAATCTGCCAATATTGTCATGTCAGAAATCGTAGATTGGAGAAAATTCAGATGTCAAATACAAATACTAACTTACCCCTCTGTATTTAAAAGTGTAAAAGAAATAACAGATTCCCCTGTATTTGTTTGCATTAAAATAGAATGAAGTTCAGGATGACTTATATTTGAATTTGTACTCTTTTTGTATAGATTGGAGCTTTGGAAGAACAACATTTTAGAAAATCTGGTGAATTTATCTGTACAATATGGAAACCATGGTTGCGAAGGTGGTACTGCGGATCGAGCATATCAATATCAATTCTAATAAAGGTCTTGAAACTGAGACACCTTACCCCTATAAAGATGAAACCCTTTTATGTAAAATCTTATTATTTCTACTGAGCAACACCGTTCGATTTATTTTCATTTCGTCCTTTTCCTTCAGATATAATCCACGGAACAGTGGTGATAGCAATCAGGGTTTTGTTGGCATTCCAGAAGGAGATGATCAAAAATTGAAGGCTGCTGTTGCCACTGTTGAACCCGTGCCTGGCGCAACACATTGTGAATCTACTCTTGAGGTATATTTGTATGTGCATTCAGAATATTTTCTATGAAAGTCTACTTATTCATATACTTGAACGTGAACAATCTATTTTAATATGTAGGAGTGTATTATCAAGACGAGTGCCCATCCGAAAAGTTAGATCACGCAGTGTTGGTTGTCGGTTATCGAACTGTTGCGTTGTAGACGAGAGTGGAAATCATTAACATTACTGAATGATAAAGAACAGCTAGGGTGAATTCCTGGGATAAAAAGTATATATCAAAATAAAAAAGAACATGGATAACAATTGTGGTTTCGCTACCGCGGCCAGCTACTCCCTTGTTTAATATAATCAGTTATAGATTCAGAGTGCATCTCATTACGTAGTAACTGTAAATAGCACAAACCCTGTCCGCGATTTTCACATGAATCTATTACCTATCTACGTTATTAAAAAAAATACTGGGACGTTGACAGTTGACGCTCGTATGTGATAGTCAAGCGCTGAGCACATTTATGTATTGAGTGAAGAGAACTCGTCTTTCCTTTTTATATTTCAATTATATAATGATGTTAGGATTGATGTTATTTAATGTGTTGTATTCTTGGTAGCAAATTATAAAACATCTATGAACAGTATATACTGCTTTTTATTATTAAATTCCCTCCCAAGTTCTTAGTTAAGAAAATATTAGGATTTACTTAACATAGCATATAAGACGTGTCATGCTGGAGATGTGACTTGCCACAGGTGAGGCATGCCGAAATGAGACTTGACACATGTGACTTTATTATATGGACTCGAAGTGATCATTGATATATCATGCCCTCCAATAATTGTTTTTCAAATAAGACTGAACTGAAGCCAACAAATGTTTACGACAAACTTTGTGATTAGATGTTGCTTTTTTATTTGGCATCAAATTGTCAAATTTTATTTTAAATACACAAACATGAATCTATTAATTCTCGTTAAGTTGACCTTTTTGAATAAGAATTAAAGCGAGGATCGAGCGTTCATAAACCCGCCATTAAAGTCTCTTGATTGTGATTTGAATCACGAATTGTGCCACTCTTCGATCCATTAGCATAGAAGTGAAAATATAAGTGAAGGACACGTCGCGCAAGATGCTCTTTTAGATTGGTGTGTAAGTGATTAATTAACTTCTTGAAGTTCTATGCACTTTGTGCTGATTTATGAGTTCAAAAATCGTTGATAAAAAACTTAATATATATAAAATATTATTAATATTATCATCATACCATTAGGCCAAATCCCTTTCGATGTAAGCGTAACTCGCCCGATTCCTCGTTATACTAACGGGGATTAGGGAATTTATATGGTAAAAGTAAGTAAGGGATGTGTAGGAGAAAAGATAAATTTGAGATCAATCTAGAATTTTCGTGTTGATTATTCAAATAGCACATTCGCTCCGGGTCGCTGATCAACATAGCATTCACCTCAGGCGTAGAGCTTCACAAACTCAGCATACGTCACAGTCTACAAAAAATGCACAAACATACACAAACTGACTGATAACCTGGTAGTAAGATCTGTACTTCTTACTCCATTTACACCCACTAAGCAAAGCTCTCCACGAGGGCCCATTATTATCCAAGATCACAGTTACACAGTTCTCAACCATTTCCCTCCACAAATTTCTATTCTGGCAGACAACATATGCTTCCTCTACATCCACACATCTTTTCATGCAAGCTCTTGTGTTTCCGTGGCTCTTTATATCATGTCCTTGTCGAGTACAGGCACGAACTGGCCGTCTGGAATTTGGGAGATTTCCCGGTGAGCCGCCGAGGGCATACCCATGGCCGCTTTAGTACAGGACCCACCAGGACCATGGCCCCAGGACCCTCGCCGCAGTGCGGAAGCAATTGAAAATTTTCCATGCACACGCTTGTCCATCGACTCCTACCTCCGTTTATTTTTTATTTTTTGTATTTTTATTTATTTATTTATTTTTTTTATTTTTATTAGAAGCCACTCCGGAAAGGGCCGCTTAGGTACAAAATGCCAGGGCCGCATTGATGTCCCAGTTCGTCCCTGTTCGAGTCTCATTCATACCTTCCCACCATTCTTTCGTCGGTCTGCCTCTGGCTATGCTACTATTTACTTAACCTAAATACACGTGTTTCGTCAATCGGTCTCCCATCATTCCCTCAACATGACCAAACCATCTTAGCGTTTTCCCTACACTAAATTATTTGAGAATCCTCTCATTACTGACTTTGTCCATAAGCGTTTTACGGCATTAATTTAGCAGAAATTGCATGTGAATAGTTAACGAATTGCATGCGAACTGTATGTGTAAAGTTAACGCGGTTCATAATGCATATGATATGAACCGCGCTTTACTCCTATCCTTTTCTTGGTACGTCAATGTCACAAAAATTGCTTTAGGCCATTAAAACGAATTTTTAAAATTAGGCATTCACGCCCTTTCACCCGACCATCCCTCTCATCTTTGAATCTAAATGTCAGAAATATTGTTTTATAATAAAATACTATACGCACAAGATAACTGGTGAAAAACGAAGTGATCTTAGATGATGGTTGAAGCCCATTAGACAGGTGCTCACATTCTTCTTCTAAATTACTCTGAGACGCTAGCTAAAGATTCTTAGGTGAGTTGCGTTTCTCACAGAGTTTGCAAACCACCTGCGTGCACGACAATGACACACAAACGTAACCACACAAATCAATTCCAGTAAAATATTCCAGATCAGAGCCAATCATCCGCAAAATGTTGGAATATAAATTCTATTTTAACTTTTTACATACATTTGACCGAACAGATAACGGTTTAAGAATAACGATAGATAACGGTTGAAAAAAAAATATATTTAAAAAACTATGAATGCTTCATTCACTGAGAAAAATGGATTATACGAACTGGATAATAGAATTAAAGAATAATACATAGAAAAGTATATTAGCGCGTATAATCTATAAAATTGTTCTAATGTATGAAGATGTTACCAAAGATAATCTCTAGATGTTAAATTCTTGTAATCTTCAGGCATTAAATTGTAACATATCAGATTTTAAAATATCCAGGCGTTTATGTAGTCTCAGATGGTACGTCGCATCGTGTAGCGTGTAATATGCATCCGTCTGCATTAAAACAAGTAATAATTAAGTTATTAAATGATTATTAGTGCTAAATCGCACGTGATTTAGATTGACAAAATGGTTAAGTTTATATTTCTTTTCATTACGCATCACTGCCACTTGTACAAGTGCAGAAACTTATCCTCCTTACTTTACTTTACTTTCTACCTTTACTTTACCTTACTTTTTTTTACCTTTATTTACTACCTTTACTTTCGTTTTTGTAGTCTCATGATAGCCACTTTCCTACTTATTGTACTGTTTTAGAATAATTGAAATTTGTTTCCAGATCTACCTCCGAGCTCGTCTATCAAAATTTTGTATAGGTTTATAAATACGTTTGCAAAAATTATTATATATATTTGAGGTTATCTAATGGACCAGGATTCTAATATGGATATAAGATTTCAAAATCTTGCATTATAGATTTTATTATCTGAGATTATAAAGTTTAATAATCCAAGATATTATCCTGTAATATCTATTTCTCAATATCTATAGATTGTAGTTCTAATAATCTGGATCGCTGTCCCATAGTTAATAGTCCAAGATTATATCCGGTAACATATTTTTTATTACCGGTTATAATCCATTTTTCTCAGTGTTCATATGTATTCTCGTAATTCTAGCCCCTTTTTAATATAAATTTATTTTCGGAATCAACTTTCTGCAAATTCAGGATAAATTGTTCGCATTTTTCTAGGTACATTGTTAAAATTTTAGCTAATTTACCTTCTAAGCATAGGAACTTGAAAAAAGTTGATTGTTTCAGAAGATTGGATTTAAAAAATTTTTATATTTCTTTGGGTTGATTTTTCGTGGCATTCACAAAAAAACTAGTATCTTATTTCGTGACCGTATAGTCATATAGTGCAATGTTCGAACATTTGATTAAATTTTATTGACTGGAGCTTAAATTTTAAATAAAAGGTCTACTTATACTATTTCAAAGTTGAATATATAAAATTTATCAGACAGAAATTTAAAAAAAATGGTGTAGAGTATACGTTTGGACAAAAGTCACGTCAGGTCCGCATGTTTGGACTTGACCGTTTTATAAACACCTAAACGTACATAAACGTACATAAAACGTCAAGTAGTTTAACCATTTTCCTTGAACAGTGTAGATTTTTACGATTCAAACTTTCGAAACAAACCTTCACAAATGTTGTAATCCTCATCGTTTGTTTTGAATGTGTTCTGATGAATGTGTGAAACCTAATAGACCTAACATTTCGGGGATTTTCCCTCACATTTTGTAGGGAAAATTTCGGAAAAAGTTAGGAAATTTTACCAGGTGTTACGCAATTTTATTTAACATTTCGTAGGGAAAATTTCGAAAAGTTCGGGCATTTTCCCAAATGTTACAGAATTTTACCTAAGATTTTGTAGGAAAAATTTAGGAAAAAGTTCGCAAATTTTTCCAAATGTTCGGAAATTTTTCCTTACTAACTTATAATTTTCTAATATCTAATTTTGAAAAATAATTTTATTTTCGATTAATGTAATGATAATTTTTTTTCTATGAAGAAACTGCATGATGCACTAAAAGTATAGTTTAAAACAATGATTGGATCAATTTATTGACGCAAAAGATTTTACACAAACAAAAATTTTCTTGATTCCCAAATATTTGTCTGAGTGTTTCATTGTCAAAAATATTTTCATTCTCAATTCATGTAATAATACCTGTTGTTCATTATAAAAAAATGTAAGATACTCTTCTAGACCGTATAATTCAAAAAAATAATTATGCTTTTAATTAAGATAATCATAAATGCTTTCAATTATGAAGAATCTGTAATTTGCTTTTTCGGTGCTTGTATAATTGTAAAAAAATTGTCATTAAATTATTGTGACACTAAATAATACTCTATAAATAAATACCTGTAAGGTTTTTTACAAACAATTTTGAATAATGAATTGATTAACTCTTTGTCGCAAAAAATAAAACTGTACATATTATGTCTGCCTTACTCAAAAATATTGTGTAATGAAGTATATTTTTACGAATTAAAATAGAAAATTTTCAAATATGTTAGTATAACTATATGTAACTCAATAATTACATTTTTCTTGTAAAAAATATTCTGCAATGCAAGGTATAGTGTCATGTTTACACCGTGTCATACCGGAATTTTGAAGAAAAAAAATTTGGTTGTTAATTCAGAACTAAGTTTGAAATAATTACTGTTTAATTACTCAATTGTAGTAGTATAAATGAAGTGCCTGTAAAATAAAAAATCAATACAGTCAAAATTATACCCAAAATAATATCTAACCATAAATCATAAAAATGATATATACAATTACATTATCAACATATTATCTTAATTGTCAACAATTATATCATTTACTGTGTAAAATTATAAATCCTAATCTTCATTCTGATATAAGAAAACTATACCTAATTTTTGATGAAAAATAATTTTCATAATTAAAGTATGAAAATATTAAGAAATATTCCTCTAAGGTATATGCAAATTTCCCGAAAGAATAGGAAAAATTTCCCACTTTCATATGATTGTTTCCCGATTTTTTCGGAAATAGTTCCCACTCATTCCGAAATTTTTCAGAAAATTAGGTAAGATTATTCTATTTTTTCGGAAAAAGTATTTTCTCTAACAAAATTCTAAAATATTCCATGCAGAATGCTAGGAAAATTCCCGAAATTTTTTACAGTGAAAGCATAAAACATACAGTTCTTAACGTTCTTTGTGATCCAAAATGTTTTTGTGAATCATGTGCCAAAAATGTTGCAAAAAAAAAACATGGCGATTATTTTTCTAGAAATCCGCTATTTTTGAAAAAAAATGAAAACAATTACATTTTCCTTTCCGATTTCTTCGTGATTATTTTGCACCATTTTTTGAAATGAGTAGTTGCAAAACATTTTTTTTGTGTAAAATATCTAAAAATGGAAGAGAAACTTTTTGTTAAACTCTTTGAAAAAAAAATTCTGTGTTTAGACTACTTTTCGTATCACACATATTAAAAGTTTTTATTTTTAAAAAAATGGTCGCCCTCTTATAATTCTTCAACTTCTTGTAATTTCCTTCATTTTAAAAATAATTGTACATCAAAAAAAAATTGAAAAATTATTTGCACCGGATCTTACAACTTTTATGAGATCACAAAGAATGCATACGCAAACTGTTATGCTTTCTTATAACCATTTACTGTAAGGGACCGTACTTACGTTACGTAACAGCTCACGGGGGGGGGGCCCCTCAAGACATTTTGTTACG
Organism: Andricus quercusramuli; assembly: GCA_932178445.1. Classification (NCBI taxonomy): domain Eukaryota; kingdom Metazoa; phylum Arthropoda; class Insecta; order Hymenoptera; family Cynipidae; genus Andricus; species Andricus quercusramuli. The sequence goes on from CAKNXH010001005.1 coordinate 184,107, forward strand.
TTTTTTTGCGGTAGGGAGAAGGCGGTCCTTCACTCATGTTCGTAGTTTTTGCAAATTCGCAAAAACTTTCTCCTGAAGATTATCTTTTTAGTTATAAATTTTATTATTTGGTTGAAAATTTAACAATTTTCTTGAAAAGACATAATTTTTCTTTGCAAATTCAACTGTTTTGTTGAAAATTCGTATTTTTGGGTGAAGAATTCAACTCCTTTCGTATATAAACCTTTTTTTAAATTAATATTTGGTTGCTGATAAGTCAACTGAAATCTTTTTTGGATGAAAAACATTTTTTCTGAAAATTTGTCTCTTCAATTAAAAAAATCATCTTTTTTTAGTAGAAATATTGCATCTTTCCGGACAAAAATGCAACTGTTTTGTTGAAAATTCAACTATTTCCTAAAAAATGTACTTTTTGTTTAATATTTGTATTTTTCTGTAGAAAAGCCTATTCAACTCTTTTTAGATGAAAATTGAACTCTTTTTCTGAAAATTTGTCTTTTTGAATTAAAAATTCACCTATTTTAGTGGAATTTTCATTTTTCTTGGACAATACAATTGTTTGGTTGAACATTTAATAATCTTGTTAAAAAGTCATACTTTCGGGTTACAAATTCGACTATTTAGCAGAAAATTACCTTTTAGATAGATTACAATTCTTATTTCGGTGTTGGAAAGTGAACTGGAATTTTCTTTGGATAAAAATTTAACTATTTTTTTATCTTTTTTTTTTAATTCATGTGTTTCAAAAGAAATATCTCATCTTTCTTGAATAACAATGCAAGTGTTCGGTTGAAAATACACCGCTTTATTTAAAAATTTGTTTTTCTGATTTCAAAATTCACCTGCTTTAGCAGAAATTACATCTTTATTGAATAAAAATGCAACTGTTTGGTTGAAAATAAAACAATTTTGTTAAAAAGTCACACTTTTTGTTGAAAATTCTAATGTTTTGTTGAAAATTTAACAATTCCGTAGAAAATTTACTTTTTGTTTGAAATTCATATTTTGGTGTTCAAAAATAAACTGAAAGCTTTTCTGGATGAAAGTTCAATTAAAAAAAATTGTCCTTTTTTATTAAAAATTCATCTGTTTTAGTACAAATTTTATCTTTCTTGGATAAAAATTCAACTATTTGGTAGAGAATTCAACTATTTCCTTGAAAATTCATTCCTTTTGGTTGAGAAAAAATTCGCCTTTTTGGATGAAAAATTCAGTTTTGTCGTAGAAACTTATTTTTTGTTAAAAATTTCATATTTTGATCTTGAAAAGTCAACTGTAATCTTTTCTGGATAAAATTTTAACTATTTTTTTGAAATTTGTCTTCTTTTTAAATAAAAATTCATTTGTTTTAAGAGAACTTTCATCTTTTTTGGATGAAAAAGTAACTATTGGGAATAGAATTCAACCATTTTTTAAAAAGTCATCCTTTTTGAGTAAAAATTCGTCTTTCTGGATTAAAAATTAATTTTTTTCGTAGAAACTTATTTCTTGGTTGCAAATTCATATTTTGATCGTGAAAAATCAGCTAAAATCTGTTTCAACAGAAAATCCAACTTTTTTTTCATTCGTCTTTTTGAGTATTCAACTATTTTATTTGAAAGTTTAACTATTTTTTTGAAAATCAATCTTTTTAAATGAAAAATGCAACTACTTGGGTAAAATTAAACTACATTGTTAAAATTTTATTTTTTGGATTGAGGGCTTATGTCTTTGGTTGAAAATTTAACTGTTAAGTGGAAAATTCTTTTTTTTTTATTAAAATTAATTTTTCAACTGAAAGTGTAACTTTTACATTTTTAAGATTGATCTTTCTTAGTTGAAAATTCTCCTTTTTTGTTAACAAAGAATTATTTTTTTGGTTTAAAATTTCATTTTTGTTGGGTGAAAATGCATCAGTTTCATGAGAAAATATTTTTTTGCTGAAGTCATATTTTTTGTTTGTAAATTCAATTTTTGTAGAGAAAATTCGTCTTTTGGCTTGAAAGTCCGACAACTTAGGTGACATTTCCTTTCTCCAGTAAAAATCTTTATTTGTTGGAAATTCGTCTTTTTGGTTTTAAAATTCTTTTTTTTTTTAATTTCATGTTTTTTGATTGAAATATAAACTATGACACTTTTTGTTGGAAATTTATGTTTTTAGGTTGGAAATTCAACTATAATGTTGAAATTTTATTTATTCTGTTGAAAATTCAAGCTTTTTATTAAAAAGCCATCTTATATAGTAGAAAATAAATTTGTTGGTCAAAAATAAATTAATAAATTTGAAAATTTTAAATTTGTATCTGGAATACTGTTTTATTCCGTTCATGAAATATTCTATGTTAAAAATATTTCAAGATTAAAATGCTGGTATTTGAATATTAATGATGAATGAAATTGAAAAATTAGACAAGGAAAAATAATTATACCCCTTAAATTCGTTTACTTCACGTGCTGCGAAGATAGGCCGGTTGCCTGTCAGTAGGCGCATCGGGCACAGGAGTGAGTGCAAATTGCTGTATCATTTACACGAGAAAGTAGACCAATGTAAGATAACTATATTTTTTCCTTCGAGATAAAGTCGACAATAGCAGTGCTGTTCTTTATTAATGAAAGAAGCTGCTTTGTACAGCTGAGACTACTTTTTCTGCGAATTACAACCAATTTTAGAGCATCGCAGAGCTGAGAAAGAACTCATAATCTTTCTTTTGTGGCATTTTTATTTAAAGTATTGTATTGCTGAAAAATTGGTGGCATAGCTATACTTTCATAGAAACTTACAGAAATATCTTCAGATTTACAAACAAATTTTGTATAGTTCCCGAAAAAATTTATGAAAATTACTGCAAAGTTCCCGGAAATTTTTGGAAGAATTATTTATTAATATTCATATACAGCAACAACATTCAAGATTTTCTCAAATTTTCTACCTCAAATTCAACTTTTAGCACGACCTAGGAAAATTTTTGCAAAAACCTGAAAATTATACGACACCGTATCTGAGCTCAATTTTAATCGACGATCACGGTTCTCGGCCAGTCTGCTGCTCGTCTCCTTCGTTGAGGCAGGGCCGAATAGGCCACGCACTAAGGTGGGCGCCTAGGCGGACATTGTCCTATTCTTTAATATGGAGATAATATTAGATTCAAGTAATTTTTAACAATCACAAATAACAATAAATATTTCTTTTTATTCACTATAATTTGAAATAAAAATTGCTAATGAAGAGAACCAAAAGTATAAGAGGCGCCACCTTATAGTGCGTGGCCTATTCGGTCCTGCCTCAACGAAGGAGACGAGCAGCAGACTGGCCGAGAACCGTGATCGTCGATTAAAATTGAGCTCAGATACGATTGAACATTTTTAATCATATCTCGGGCACCCATGAAGATTTTTCAAGTTTTTTTGGCTTAAATTTAAGATAAGATTTCAGGCTCAGTGTCGTATAATTTTCAGGTTTTTGCAAAAACTTTCCTAGGTCGTGCTAAAAGTTGAATTTGAGGTAGAAAATTTGAGAAAATCTTGAATTTTTTTTTGAACTTCGCAAGTGCTGTACTATTTTCAGAAGGTCGAAAAAATATTTTTTGGGTACCAATAGACGTGGAATTTCATGAGCTTTCCAACAGTTTTTTTAAAAAATGCCCTATATTTATTTTTTGCCGAAATATCGTGGTTCCAAGTCAGCAGTAATTTTTCATAGCGCTCACCCGAGTCGTGCGCACAATTTCCGACGGTAGTGTATATAATTAGGTTCATTTTGTATAGTTTAGAGTATGTGCACTATTGTTCATCACATTTTCATATGTAATAACTATTTTAGTAAAACAATGATTTTGTGATTGAATTATTTCCAGTAAGCAGCATTTGGACGACGCTGTCCCCACGCATATAGGGTCAGCGGCAGTTTAAAAATAGGGTTATTTCTATAATGTTGCACATTGAAAAAATAGCTTCCGAAAGTATGTTGTAAGAAAGAAAAGGTTTTTTTTATGCAAAATAATGATAGCTGCGATGATAACCTCGTATTCGTTGACATTCTGCTAGGGCGAGAACTATATCTACCGAATAAATGAAAATATCTCGAAGCTGTGAATCCGGAAGAAAAACTCGCCCGTTCCGGATCTGTTTTTTTTTTTTTTTTTTAGGAACGGTTTCAGGCTCGTTCCAGCACGAAACCACCCTTACCCCTCCTGGTTCCAGATCCGACCGACCTCGTTCTGGCTCCAGGTTCGTTCCTATAGCCGAAAAAAAACCGAAAACAGAATCTCGTTCCGGAACGAATGTTGTAGATGAAATTCTAAAATGAAAAGAGCGACCTCTATTTTGAGATTATTCAATAAATTCCCCCGAATTCTACGGGAGCCGGAGAAATCGAATTTGCGATGGAAATTCAAAAATTCAAAAAGCCATCTAAATTTTCAAGATTAAATTATATTTTTGGATTTCCGTGAAAGTCTGTAAGAGATGATTAATTGCATCTCAATATACGAATTTTGGGTCATAATTCAAGAAGTTGACTCTAATTTTAAAAATTTTGGTAACCTGGTAGATTTTTATGGAAGTCAGTACGGCGGGGGTTTTATTGGATAGCAGAACATGAATTTTCGGTCAACAACCGTGAAATCTAAAACAGCAACCTATTTTTTTGAAAATCGTAAGTGATAGATCAAAATCGATGTCAGTTTATATGGATATCATATTATAATGTAGTATATGCGGTTCTCAGAACCCAAAAATCCATTTTTACTAATCTCTTACGGTTTACGAGATAATTGTTGTTAAAAATACCAATAATGGAAGGTTTCCCTCAGGTCCCAGTAAAACGTTTCTTTAACGTTCCACTGTAACGTTCCCAATCGGAAAACATTTTTAATTTTGAAAAAGTTAAATTGGTAGATTTCCTTGAAATTCAAAGAGGATGGGGTTTTCAACTATCAAACTACGAATTTTGGATCAAAAATTCCAGCTAAGTTTTAGAAATTCTATTTCTATGGTAGATTTTCATGAAAGTTAGCATGAGGTTGATTCTTAACCTTTGTTGTGCACACCTCTTTGAAATTACGTATTATGCATAGGGGGTATGTCATACCCCAGTTACTTCAAGCGTTTATTACAGACGTACAATTCGTTATTTTGACTCAAATAAAATTGCTGGATATTGCTTAAAGCTTCCAAGATAAGGTCTTATAGATGGCATTATCACTTTGTAACGTAAAAAAATTATAAATGATGTTAACGAAAAAAAAAACTAAAAATGGACTTTTTCACTAAAAAATGCATAAAAATTTCTGAATATTTTTTAATCAATTTTTCGGGATTATTTTCTTGAAGTACCACACTTTCATGAAAAAATATTAGTTTATGGCGGAGTTGAAAAAAGTATATTTATTTTTCTATATGAATTCGCGCAATTTGAAAAAAATGAAAGTATTGATTATTATAAGAAATATGGGTCTATTTTCAAAATAATCGTTTTATTGGCAGCTTTTTGAGTTATTATCACACAAAATGTTGTAAAATTATACAAATATAAAAGTAATGTTAAGATTTTAGGAGCAAATATCAATCTACAACATCATCGAAGCCGTTGGATTATTCGTCCACCACCTGTAGCTGCTCTAGAATGGGGCGATTTCTCAAATTATAAGTCATCTACAGACATTATAAATATCTGTATTCATGAAAGAAGAAAAAAACAAGCTCTCTTCCACTATTATTAACATTATTTACGCACTAATAAGCCAAAAAAAAACGACAAAATGAAAGTTGAAATTATTCATGAAATTATACGTACTGTGCACATGGGGTATTTCACACCCCAGAATTTCCGAACATCAACTTTTCACCACTATCAAGAGCAGAAAAAAGCCGGGCGGGGTAAAATATGTATGGGATCTTGAAATGTTACTCCTAGACTATATGTAGGTGGCAGCACAGGTCCCGATTCGCATTGTAAGGATGAGAAAAACGCGTTTGAAAATACTGTGGGGTATATCCTACCCCCGGTGCACAACAAAGGTTAAGTAACAGCAATACAAATTTGAGGTCAAAATTCAACAAAGTTGACCCAAATTTAGACAATTGTATTTAATTCATAAATTTGCACGAAAGTCAGTACGAAAAAGTTGTTCTGTGTTCTGTGACTTGAAAAAACCCCTCGTCCTGACTTCTCGTACTATAAATTTCAAACCCATACATTTTTTTAATTTTCCAAATTAAATTCCGAAAATTCGCCTCGTACTGATTTTCGTGACAATCTACCAAATTATAAAAAATGTCAACATTTGAGTCAAATTTTGGAATTTTAGTATTTTGACTCCAAATTCATGTTCAGTGCTCCGGGAACCCCCCTCGTACTGACGTTCATGGAAATAAACTAAAATATTGAAATTTTCAACATTTGAGTCAAACTTTTGAATTTTTTATTTTGACCTCAAATTGGAAATCTACCAAATTAATACAATTTCCCAAATTTGAGTCGAATGGAATTTTTGAATTTCGACAAAAAATTCCTGTTTTCCCCTCGAAAACCACCCTCTTACTTACTGGTGTATTAAAATTTTCAAAATTTAATAATTTTCGCTTTTTTGACTCGTTTCGTTTGGATGTGAGTTGTTCCTTAAGAAATGTCGGTAAGGTAGGAATCAGCTAAGTGTTACGTACTTATGTATATGACCTCAAATTTAACTTATATGACGATAAGTTTCAAGTGGACTTTTATGATCAGATTAGAATAATTCGCTCTATCTCTGTGTCGAGTTCAAATGAAGAAAAACAACAACCGCCAGAAGATAAGTTATATCACATACATACCTGTCTGGAATATGACCCGGGCCATCTCTGCCTTCAGATATAAACGCGTACAAAATTCCATCATTTTATTCCAGAATGTTTAAGCTTAGAATATGAATAACTTTTATTAAACAGATTTATGTTCTTATTCAAAACGATATTTTCATTTTATTATTATTTTATTAAGTAGTATTTATATCATAATATTTGGCGTAAAAGTGCGCAGGTGTTTCAGAGCGAACAGGTAATTCAGGACAATAATAAAAACAGTTCCAAATTAATACTGATTGGAGCATTTTTAATCAAATAAAAAAAATTCTAAATTTTTCAGTTTTTTATTCAATTTTAACAGTTTGAAATGATCTATTTTGATAACTTGTTCAATTTTAAACGCTTATAATTTGAATTACTTTCCTTTTATATCATTTAGAATACATCATCATTTTTAGCTATACTAATTTGATTACTTTATCTAACTTTCAAAATGTTTAAAATTATTTTCCAATCATTTAATCTTTTTATTAACTTTTAACATGAAACGTTATAATTTGGTATTAAATATAATACATTTGAGAATTTATTGTTCTTCGACGAGGTGCGTTGTGAAAATTTACCATTTCATGGAAATAATAGTTAAACTCAAAATGAAAACAAATATATAAGCAATTAAAACAAATAAACACGTGAAGAAAAAAAATTTGAAAAATTTAAATGAAACGTTGAATTATAAAAAGCAATAACCAACGTCAGGATACACCTGGTGTAAAGGGAATAACCGAATGCAATACTGATCATTACCTTTGAGTCTCCAAAATAAACTTAGGGCGCATATGGAGAAGAAAGAGAACAAAAAAAACGAAACAAACACGAAAAAAGATTGGAAATTTACAGAAACCGGAAGTGGGAATACAATTTCAAAAAAGGTTAATCGAACGCATAGATAGGGTAACTTGGGAAGCGCTTATAAGAAATAAAGATATGGAGGGCGCGTGAACTTTGTGACGGGATATCATTGTTAAAACTGCTATTGAAGTGTGTGGTACGGCAGTGGTAGGAAGAAAGTCTGGTGATGCGTGATGGAATGTTGAAATTCAAGCAGCCCAGCAAGAAAAAAAAGCGTACAAGAGAACATTAAACATCACAGGTCACAGGTTAAACGACTAGTCAAGGAGAGTAAAAATAAAATCAGAATAGAAGAAGAGAAGAAAATACGAAATGGCGTTGAAGGAATTATGAAACTATTATTTAAACTGATAAAGAAAAGTGAAAGTACAGAGTTTGTCAGCATGAGACACAGCAAAGGTGAAATTCTGTATAATATAGACGGAATAGTGGACGCTTTAAAAGACGCTTTTAAAGAATTACTAGGAGGTGAAGATATAGGGCAACAGAACTGCGATATAGAACATAATGTATTGGAAAACCCAATTGAAAAAGTCTGTGTCACTGAGGTTAGAGATATAATTAAGAACTTAATATGTTCGCTATTCCGTTTGGACGAAATTCCCCTCTCAATCTATACGACACTCATGTCCCTATTCTGTGCCGCCTCGTGTCTGATCGGCACAGAATCGAACACGTTTGTTCATGTCCAATACTCAGGATCACATATATAGTCTCTGAACCCGACACAGTATGACACCGTAGCGCCCAAAGGTGACTAATTTACTTTAGTAAAAATAGCGACTAAAAAATAAAATAAAAATATGAGACAAAGTGCGTGTTGTAGATGAAGGTTTAGGCTATACTGATACAGAGTTTTGAAGTTTTAAGTGGTTACAACAAAATATTTTCTTGGTTGAAGAAATAAATTTTGTAGAATTACTGAATCAACCATATTTTTGTGTGAAGAATACAATGATTTGGTCAGAGGAATTATATGGTTTTGCTAGAAGTAAATTTGTATTTTGTAGATATAATATACAATATCTCAGTTATGCGAGATAATTGAATTTCATCAGGATAATCCATGATTATAGACGAAATTGCGATTTGCCGAAAGACTTGTTCTGAAATGAAGCACATTTGACTGAATTAAAGCAATTTCTCTTTTTCTAGCTTTTTCTTTAAACAAGGAATATTTAATTTACTTTTGTAAAACAATATGAAGAAACTATGTTCATAATCCAAAATTTTTAAGTCAAATTGAGGTCAATCACTATAATCCCAAGGAATACCTGACACTAGGCACACAATAGACTGGAATCTTAAATTAGGAACCTCAGGTTTATGATATTCCTAGAAGTGATGGCCCCCGCATTTTGGTGATGCGGTGAGCGCGGGACCGAAAGCAAGGATGTGCTCAGTCAAGCGTGACAAACAGCTCGAGGGCCCCACTCTCAGCGTTTTATTTGCATCAGGTTGCGCCATGCATGCAAATCCAACAGAAATGATTCGTGCGAACCTGCCTGTTTACGTTCGAATTCACTGTACTTAAGATTAAGGCCAGTGTAGGCCACGCCCGAAACTGTTCTTCATTCCAGATTCCAGTGTAAAATCTTTTTTTTTCACTCGAAACAACTTTAAAAGAGCTCATAGGTGATATCAACAATACGTTGCTTTCTCTAACAGTCTGTTATGTCAACTGACATGTCGCGTGTTTAGTACGAGCAACCAAATTATTTGGTACAAGTAACCACCTTATCTCTAAAGTGATAAACAGTACGTCAGAAACATTAATTGTTGTTTGAGCTCCCCTATTGAAAATTCCGACGTCGGAAACGACGTCGTAACCTACCTAGAAAACGACATTGTAAACTATGTATGAATCGACGTCGTATACTACGTGTGGAATGACGTCGGAAACTACGTAAGAAACGACGTAGGAAACTGCGTCGGAAATTGGGATAGTAAACGACGTAGGTTCCGACGTCATTTCGTACGTGGTTTCCGACGTCGTTTCATACGTATTTTACGACGTCGGTTTATACATCGTTTCCGACGTCGTTACAGTTACTAAAATATCAGCAAGCACACGTGTTTGTAACATTTTCAAAGTTTTTTAAATAAACAATTTTTTTCTAAAATATGCTTAGATTTTTCATTTACACAAATTAGGACTTGCCCTTTAAATTTGAACTACAGAAAAAATTTTTTTTTTTAAGTATATCATCTTCTTTCCTTACAAGTGAATCCCAGTATCCCCAAATTTAATTCTCTACGTATACCAAATTAAAAATTCAAACTTTTAAATTTAGGTCGTTGAATTATTATGCAGAGATTGTACTACTTTAGGAATGATTTTTTAAATAAAAAATTAACCTACATGGGAAACTACATCGTATACTACATAGGAAACGACGTCGTATACTACGCAGTGTACTATCCCAATTTCCGACGTCGTTTACTGCGTAGTTATCTACGTCGTTTACTGCGTAGTTATCGACGTCGTTAAACTATGTATGGAACGACGTCGGAAACGACGTATAAACCGACGTCGTAAACTACGTATGGAACGACGTCGGAAACCACGTACGAAACGACGTCGGAACCTACGTCGTTTACTATCCCAATTTCCGACGTAGTTTCCTACGTCGTTTCTCACGTAGTTTCCGACGTCATTCCACACTCAGTATACGACGTCGGATTATACGTAGTTTACGCCGTCGTTTCCGACGTCGGAATTTTAATAGGGTCAATAAATTGTTTTGTCACACGCACCGTAACTTTATTTTTTACTCAGTGTAGTTTTTAACTTTTTACTAAAGTTTGGTTGAACATGACTAATAATTAGTCAAAATTTTGATTATAGTAAAAAGTAAACGTTTTTTCACTAATTTAGTTTTATCGAGAGAATGGATTGACCCATTCACAAATAAAAATACAAATTGATGTACTATACGAAGAAAAATCATCACACCTGTTACGCACACCTATTGTGAATGTACTGATCACGCTTATTAACGTATGTTTAACGATAGGGAAGTTTTTGCTGGAATGACGTTTTGTTGAATTAGCCCTTGATGATTCAGGATTGGTTGATCGAGGGCACGTGATATAAACCTCTAACGGTCATGATGGGTCGTGCGTGACGATGGCAGCCGGCGCACCCCAGTGTGTTTTCGATCGGTCGCTCGTAATGTAGCAAAGGTGTAAAGTGGTGAGAATGAAACTCTGTCTAGTGTAGTATTTTTTATATTTTACTTAAATTATAAATTATAAATCTCCCGGAATACGTTCAAACATGGGATTAAATTTACGTCGTTTCTTCAACAGATCACGGTGAGTTTTTTTTTATGTTTCTTTGCAAACAACCTCATTTAGAGCAATTCACTGAAACGTACGCCAGACGTAGTTTTCCTTCAGGCAATGGTATTGTAGAATAAAATCCGTTAGAATAATGCATCGAAAATTAATTACTTTTTTTTAAAAGACAGGCATTTTTTATAAAAGTTAATGAACCACGCGCTTGTTACGTTTTCGATTCTTTATAAAAATTCAAAACATTTTGTTCTTTCATAGATCTTCCACTATTTTAAATAAATATAGGGTAAATACTTTCGAAAAGGTCACACACGAATATTGACTTGATAATGGCCTACGTGTACCTTTTCCATCCTAGTTTAAAGTATCAGAAGTATTAAAAACTTTTCTCTGAAATTAATATTTTTCTAGAAATACTAAAAAAGTTAACTTTTATATTTTTTGTTGAAAACAAGTTCAAAACTTCCGATACTAGCGTCAAAAAATATTTGGGGGATGTAGCCCACTCATGCACAGAAAAAACTGAGGGATCAGTAATGCTGCGGCTCAATTGAAACTTGGGATCATTTAGAACTTAGGCTCTAAAGGAACTCTTATTTAGGGTTCCTTTTTAGTTTGTTCATATCCGATAGATGGCCATCGGCGGTTGCCGACGTTTTTCAACTGCGCATGTGCCGAGAAGCGCGGGCCTATTTGAAATCAATAAATACTATGAACAGTCATACAGATAAATGTTAACAAAATTTTTTTATTCTTATTTAAAACAAATTAAATTGAATTATAGAAATACCTAGCTTCTTGAAAAAATTTTATATTAACCTAATATTGAAAGTGTACATTATATCATTTTGAATAGTCCCGCGCTTTTCGGGCATGCGCAGTGGAAAACTTCGGATTTGCAAAATAACCTTAAAAACTGTCACATTTCATGTGCGATATCTTCCTTTCAAGAATGACTAATGTCTATGATTTTAGTTTCTTCATTAAATTTTTTCCAGTGCAATATTATTTAATTCCAATTATAAAGCATAATGTGCATCATAATCTTGTGCCATCTTTGAAGTGAGTCAAGGCAGAAGTGAGAAAAGGGCTCTATTAGAACCATTTGAATCCACACTTGGGTTCATTTCGAATCCATTTATCATTTTGGGTTCCTTTTCAGCAAGAGAGGTTCCTTTTTGTTGCAGCTCCTTTGGAACCAAAAATTGGTTCTAATAGAAACCCCAGTTTTTTCTGTGTGCTGGATCCATCCAAATAGCCACATTTTTTCGGTACGTGACTCTTCCTTCTTTAAAATGCCAACAAAATATAGAGATATTAATTTTTGTACAGATTATAATGAAAATCTTGAAAGAAAAAATTCTGATGAGCGTATACGCTCATTCACCTTATAAGGTAAAAATGTACCATACTATCTTACGTTCATTTCCGATTACTTAACTTTGAGTGGCTGTTACATGTTAGTCCCTGAAAATAAATGACCAAAAATCTGCAAAAAATATATGAATTTCTTTAATCCTTTCTGTGTGTCACTTTAAATTTTAGAGTTAGAAATAATAATTTGTTATTAAGTTATTGGCAAAAGAGTAGTAAGGTTTCGTCTCTGAAACTAAAACTAAATAACGTACGGAGATAATTCATCAAACAAATTGCACATGTTTTGCTCCTGAAAATAGTTTATGTAGTGAGCTAAAAGTTGCGTTTCAATGTTTAAAAATGATTTTTGTTTTCTTCATAAAACACCAAGGGATAATTATACCTTTACTTCTAATATTTTTGCACTTATACTTGTAATTTATACTTTATACCTTTAGAGCGTGGTTCCTTCAATAACTGGAAAGCCCTTTGTATTTTTCGGAGAAGGAAATTTTTTTTGTAACGCATGCACGAAATTTTCGCTTTTCGAGGCATGTATTGCGTGCTCGAAGTAACAAATTCAAAAACCACGGTAAAGAGCAGTTATAAAAGACGTTTTCTAGCTGCTGCGCGTGCGCAGTTCGAGCCAGGTTACTTTTTCTGGCTGTTGCACTGGCGCAATTTGATTAAGAATTACTTTCCAGAATTGCCGGAATCATAACCTTACTTCATTATATAGTTGAAGCTTGAGAGACTTGGATACCTGAAATTTCCGCTAATTTAGCAAATTGCCATAAATTTCCGGAAATTTAAAAAATTTTGGATTTCTTCCAAAGAGCTTTTGAAATTTTCGGCAATTTTTTTTCATTTTAACATAAATTTTAAAAATTAACATACATTTCCGAAAAATTCGTTGTAATTGTTTCTCAAATTGAAAATTGTCTGCATTTGCTAAAAAAAATATGGTCTTCGGCTCGTTTACAGCTTCGGTTGAAATTTACCTCTTTTTTTTTTTAGGAAAATTCACATTTTTGAGATGAGAATTGAACTATTTTTTAGAAAATCTGCAATTTAACTATTTACTCGAAAGTTGAACTACCTTGTTAAAAATTAATTTTTTTACTTGATTATTCATCATTATAGTTCAAAATTAATTTCATTGGTTCAAAATTTAACTATTTTGTTGTTTTTTTTCTGTGATCAAAAATTATTCTTTTCTCTTTGAAAATTCATCTATTTCATTTCTATTTTGTTTAAAATGTATGTAATTTGTTCAGAATTCGTATTTTTTTAGTAGACAATTTTTGTTGATGAAAATGTATGTTTTGGTTAAAAATTCAAATATTTTGTGGACTAGGCGTTCAGAGGTCTTGAAAACCTTGAATTCTTTTCGAATATTTCACGAAAACCTAGCTTTCAATTATTATTTTTTCGATTTTAAAATAGTTATTTTATTGAAATGCGAAGTGTAATTTAAATTTTTCAATCCATTATAAAAGAAATATCCCGCGTAGAAGAAATCTTGCTACTATATTTGTTTTCATTTATCAAGATATAATTTATGTTTTGTTCATTACAGGATAAATAAAGAGATTTAAAGGCACTTTTTTATAGACTGTACTAATTATTTTATATATTGCAATGAACAGACTTTAATATTGTGAATAATTCTATAAGTTTTTAGTTTCCTTCTTGTTAATATAGAATGTTGAAGTATGTACATTTCATTGTGATATTTTACTTACAAATTATAAAAATTATGAGTTGAAAATTTCGATGTTGATACAGTTTCAGAATGAGAATGAGGCCACACAACGGATTTTTTTCGAAAAGTTGATTTCAAAAGGTTACAAAATATTTCTCAAGATTTCAAAATAATTCAAAAATTTGAAAATACTTTATGAAGGATTTTGAACATATAATTCACAAGAATTTCATGGATTTCAAAGATTTTAAAAAGGCATGCACACCAGATTTCAAAGATTTTACAAAGATTTCACAATTTCACAAAGATTTTAGAACTTTAAAAGATTTGAAACAATTTCAAAAGTTTTAAACCCATTTTACACTATTTCGAAAGATTTTGAAAAGATTTCAAATACTTCAATGATTTCAACGAACACAAAAGATTTCATAAACAAAGATTTGAGAAATATTGCACAAATATTTCAAAAGATTTCAAAAAGATTTCACAAAGATTTCAAAGATTTCGAGATTTTCAAAGATTCAAAAAAGGCGTGTACAGTTGATTCAAAAGATTTCACTTCAATTTTCCAAAGATTTCAAAACATTTCAAAGATTTGACACTTTTTGATTTTTTTTAAGATTTCAAATATTTTAATGATTTCAAATTTTCAAGTTTCCAAGATTTCAAAAAGGGTACAGTACACCAAATTTCAAATATTTTAAAACATTTCAAAGATTATAAACGATTTCAAAACTTTTTAGAAGATTGGAAAAGATTTTGAATGTTTTAATGATTTCAAACGAATACAAAAGATTTCACAAATATTTCAAAGAATGCTTGAGGATTTTAGAATATTTTAATGATTTCAAACGATTAAACAAATTTGCATCAAATTTGAAATGATTTCAAAAAATTTCAATCATTCCCAATGAACATAAAAGATTTTACAAACAAAGATTTAAGAAAGAGTTTACAAATATTTCAAAGATTTCAAAAGATTAAGAAAAATTTCACAATCATTTCAAAGATTACACAAAGATTCCAAACACTAAAAGATTGCAACAAATTAAGAATTTGTTTATTTATGGTTTTGCTTTTTTTCAGAAATTGTTGACTAATAAAAAATGAAATGTCTCTTTTTTAAATTTACAACAAACGGTTATTTTAGTATTTGATGTAAAGAAGGTGTATGGTTTTCTCGCTTTCTGGGCGTGGTTTGGAACAGCAAAGCAGGTCTTTGTTAGTGGTGGGGTATTTTACCTGCCTAGGCAGAGAAAGCGCACTTTAACGGCTTGTGCGCATGCGGATTCTTTACTTCGCTCTATGTTCACAGTTCTGCGCGGTACTTGCCCCTTTAAAGTCACCTTAAACGTGAGACGTAATTTCCTAGGAAAACTTGAAAAACATACTTTTATTACATAAAGTATCGTGGTTACCGAGGAAGCGAAATCTTTTTATGGTTTCGCGTGTTTGCAATAATTCGCCTACGTCTCCGCTGCGACTCGTTCTTGCAAATTCACACTCCGCCATAGAAAGACCACTTCGTTTGTCTTGGTACACAATATGTATAATATTCCAGATTTAAAAAAAAATACTAATTAAAAACAAATACATTTTTAATTATCTGCGCCAAAAGCCAAGTATCAAGTCAAAATTCTTGGGAGACGTTTTCGGAAGTATACCCTAATATATCTGACATTCGTAACTGCGATTTGTAGATTCTTTGACTATAAAAAATGAAAAAATGTACCATTTACAAGCTTACGAGTGAATATTTCTGAAATGCCTGAAGCGAATTACGAGTGATGACTGCCTTGGTTCATGGCTAAGCAAGGAAGTGATTTGCTGATCGAAAGGCGAAGCATGAACTTTAAAGAAAAAAAAATAAAGAAAAAACACCTTCCGTCGAATAACGTGTTATTACGCAGATGGAATAGATGTCGGTTCTTTCTTTTACATTTCCAGGCTATCGTGGAAATATCAACCAGATTTCAGTGCAAAGGATTCTATTTTCTAAAAGAACATTTCGACGTCGTGTATACTCTAGATTTCCTCCTTTTTTAAGGATTGAGTATCTCTTTCTCATTAAGAATTTGGATACTATACACAAGTAATATTAGTTATCGATTTCGTTTATACTATAAAACAAAGAAATTTAGAAGAAAGGGAGTATGAATCACCTTCGATTGCAGTGATTTGCGAAATTTTTGTTTTCATCATGTATATAGTAGTTATCAGAGCTATTAATATTGCCATTTTCTGCAGCTGTCGGTAGGTCGCTATGTTTTCCAAGAATGCAAGCCACTTTTTTCTTATCAAGGTTTGTTGAGCAATTTGCGGATGGAGAACTTGATTTTACTGCTTATTGCGTTTAAAAATATTGAATTCCTCAGCATTATGCACTAGGGAAACAAAATTATTCTCTTACGTATTAAGAAGAAAAAATCTCATGTATAATTGAATTCAAAAAAAGTAGAACAAAGGACACTAACCATTTTTTCCATATCCTGTATTAATCTATTACACATTTACATAATAACATTTATCCTATTTCTCTTACAACGAAATCTCTCCAGTTAAACGAACCCAACACAAAAATGTGTCTAACAAACCTCATTTTGTTTCTTGTATACATTTTTCAGCAATTAGCTTGACTGGCGGTTTCGTTGAAAGAGGCCTACGTGTATATAAAATTATAAGTCAAGTGTTTTCTCTCTAGAAATATTAATTTCCAAGCGTGAGCCAAAGATCTAAGTAGTACAAAATTGTAACTTTGCTAGCCTTTTTTCAAAAGTCTGCAATTACCTATTTTTATCCCGCCAACAATCTAGACAGAACATGATATAGAGCTATTAAATTTCCAAGTTGCAGTCGTCCTTCCTGTGTTTTGGTCATTTTTTTGTGTGATGTTGTACAGTGTCGCTATAGTTATAGCTATTATATAGAGTGGATGGAGAAAGTATATCATTGCCTTGACGATCGACTCCATTTTGATAATACGAGATATCGACAATCAGGTGTAGGGAAGCAGTTTGTAGGAAAGGTAATTCGATAATCGATGCAAGTGAGTAACATGGTATTACTACTGCATTGATTCGCTCTGAAAATTACATTGCGGACGAATTAATAATGTAAATGAAAGTATATTACTGAGGATCCTTTGTATCAATTTGTCTCTAACATTCCAATTGATTTAAAATACATACCTAGATTCATAAGTAATTCTGATTAGAAATAAAGTACATGCGTATAGGATAAACGTGTCAACTAATTTACGTATGGTATTTTATGTGAAACGTCTAAATTAAATAGAAAATAATGTTTAAAATGTATTACTACATACTACATGATCAAGAATTTAGTGCATATAAAAGTATATCAAAATGAACCAAATTTTAAAATTTAAATTTCCAGTTTCTTTTGCTCAATTTTTTCATTTTCCCGGCGATAAATTAAGAGGTATTTATTCATAGTTTCATTTAAATTATTTCTAGCGGTTGTGCATAATTATTGCATTAGTTTCTAACAACCACTCGTTACTTTAGAAGGGGCAGCTTAAAAAAATCAAAAGTCTCAGATAATTTCAGGCAATGAAAGCAGGTTCGCCACAAAACTTCATTTTCAAAATTCCTTGATTTCCCCCCGATTTTTCCTGAATATTGATATTTAAAAACCAGAATATCAATATTGTAACATTTTTAACATAGAATCTTTTATAACGTGCATGAAACAATTTCAGATTAAGAGTGAAGTATTTCAAATTTATTTGTTTGTTTCAACCAAAAAAGTTTACTTTTCTACAATAAAATATGAATTTCTAATCCAAAAGGACATAAAAGACGAATTTTCAACAAAATAGTTAAATTTTTAACCAAAGAAATGAACTTTAAGAAAAAAAATTGTTTTAACAAAGTAGTTTAACTTTTACCCAAGTAGTAGAATTTTCAATTAAAAAAGATCCATACATTTTCAACAAAATAATTAACCTGCTACCAAAGAGATAAATTTACAACCAAAATTAGGAATCTTAAACTGGAAAAGTTTGATTATCAGCTAAAAAATTAATTTTGAAACAAAAAAAAAAAACGAATTTTCAACTAAATATAATTATACGCAGTTCAACTTTGAACCAAAAAATATAAATATTCAACGAGCAATGTAATATCACATATTTCAACCCAAAAAGATTTTAATTTTAAATAAAAAACAGTTGAATTTAAAGGAAAAAGACTAATTTTTAACAAATTAGTTGAATTCTTAACCAAAGACAATTAATTTTGAATCAAAAAATTGCATTTGTATAAAAAAAATGAAATTTCTACCAAAATAGATGAATTTTTGAACCAAAACGACAAATTTTCAAAAAAAGAGTTGGATTTTCAACCAAAGAAGGTTTTCGATGAGTTTTTAACAAAATGTTCATTTTCTAATAACATATTACAGTTTTCAATCCAAAAGGACGAATTTTCAACCTAATGACAAATTTTCAACCAAAAATGATACATTTTCAAAAAACTTGATGAATTTTCAATCCAGTAATAAAGTTTTTGATTACAAATATAATCTTCAGGATAAAGCAACTACAAAAAGAAGGCAATAGAAATACAAGGCCTAATTTTTCATTTTCCCCGAGATTTTCCCTAGGGTTCCCTAGGTTTGTAAACGGAATAAAATAATTTCATATAATTTAAATTTCATTAAATATTATTATTTACAGTGCCTCTTACAGAAATTCCATAACTTTTGCAAGATTTTTTTCAAAATCCGTGACTTTTCCCTGATTTCCAGGTTTTCCCTGACTTACAGTTACCCGGTAAAAGGCTCTATTGTTATGAAACATCCCAAAAAACATTTTTAACATGAATCTATTGAAACTTCTTGTTCTACTTTGAACATGAAGATAGTTTCCGAAATTCGACCCTATATTAAAATGGTAATATTATTTGAAGTTTATAAGGATAAAGAATGTTGTGAGAATTTGTTTGTCACTGGAAATCAAAGTTTCTATATAATGCAGACAAATTTCGCATAATTTTTTTTGCTGGTAACGTTCGGTTTGCTGTTGGATGAATAATTTGGTCACGAGAAATCGTCTGTATGAGAGCTACTTTTCTAATAATGTCAAGTGCATCGTGCCATCATAATATGTGCAAGGACATCTGCGACCTTGAATTCTTCTAAGTCATCCAGATGTGAAATCTATAATGATCGTGTGAGACGACACACATAGATGATCTATGTTTCCTTTTCTGGCCATATTAGGTACTTGTGATTACATGACATAATTATAGCTGCAGATGACACTATATTATTTTAAATCGCAGAGTTCAAAAAATGGATTCTTTGTGGGCTAGTATTAACTAATTAAAAAGAGCTGTAATTACCATCAAATTTAATCAACTTTATTTAGATTCAGTAAGTGTTTAAAAAATGAAATATGGGATATAAAGATATGAGAAAGATAACTAAATAAAAAGCAAATTTTCGAAATACTGTTGTAAGCGATACATACATTTAAAGAATATGTAGAAATAATTTCTTCTTTCACTCGAAAAAAATTAATTTTAAAAATGTAAGAATACAACTGGATAAGGACCATTTAGTTTTTCGTCCTCAAACACAGACATTTTTTTAACAAATTTTTCCACCTCCCTAAAATATGGTAAATAATTTCCACGCACTTCTATAACTGTAAGTAAATTTTCTATCATATTGTATAGAAATAATTGTAATTTTGGTCATGATCCAGTTGTCATTCTCATACGGAGCCGAAAGAGAGGATGTGCTCAGTCAAGCGTGACAAACAGCTCGAGCGCCGCACTCTCAGCGTATTATTTATATCAAGTTGCGTCATGCGTCCATTATATCGGAAGTTGAGTGTATTTCACAGGCGCGAAAAATGTCTTACAATATTTTCGTGCTTTTGTAAACAAATACGCTGTTTTTAAATTTATGAGTTGCAAAACTGAATAAGAATTGAATAATTGTTTTTTCCCACACACAGAAAAATGTCTTCCTATAATTTGTTCAGATCTTCAATGTGAAATTCGCAGGGAACAAATGCATTTATATTTTATCAAAATTTTATATTTGAAAACCTATCGCAGAAAACCTTGTTTAAGCATTTTGTAAAATTTCACTTTTGGTCCTCATCCCGTTGTTATTCTCATACCTTCATACATTCTCGAAGATTAATGCTTATCACTGAATATGGATAGAGCACGATTTTGCTCTAATGTTCTGTATCACGTCCTTCCTTTAGATCTTACTTTAGAGTCACGTTAAAAATTGCACAGAATGCAGATCCAGTTTCTAAATATAAAAATATCAGTTTTAATCAGCAATCCTCTGAGACGCTGATTTATAACGTTGAATCTTTCTCTGAAAATAGTGAAAGAACAAAAACTAAGGTTGAGAATATTTTTCAGGCCTGTAATTGCTACCTCATTCTTAATGAGTAAGTGGAAATATCGCTATGGTGGCTGTAAAGACGCGTGCGTAGAAAAGGTATAGATTCAATCTACCGTCCTGAGATTCCGAAGATTGCTTGCCTGAGTTGGATAAAACTAGTTACAAAATTCTTGAGACTATGCAATTTTATTTTTAAAAGACGCAGAAGAAAAATTTACTCTCTGAATGAAGAAAATTTTGCGAGAATTCATAATATTACTTTATCATTCTTTCATCTTTTAAGATTCAGGAAAGTAACGTGACACTAAACTAATTACATAGTCTGCATTATCTCAAAAAAGTTTTATGTGTTAATTAAAATTAGAAAAGAAGCTTAAAATGTCTTCTGACTAGTATTTTTGAGATTTTCGCACGGTTTCATCACGAGAGAAAGTGCACGTGTGTTATACTGTTATATAGACTTGTGAATTGGACAGGAGCATTGTATGGTAATAATTATTGAGGTGTCTAATTTTGGACACATAGCAAATTCATGTTTGATTGAAATTTGGAAAATGTAGACAGCTAATATGAAAAAAAACATATTCAAAATCAATTTATGGAAAATTCCACCGTTATTTTCTCTTTAATTTTTCTTTATTTGTCCTCATGTAAAGAGTATATTTCATCATATATTTCTACCCTGTGTCCGTCTCTACACTTTCTTCTTATCTTGCGTTATTTTCGAGATTTTTTGCGAAAGTATGTATAAAATCCTTTGAAATTCATTTTTTCTCAACTATACAATTTTATGGTGTCGTAACCAACGAATGAGAACGTGATTTAACATTTTTAACAACTTTTACATCAAACATTCTCCTTTGAAGTCGGCATTTTTGAAATAATCGGTACTCACCATTTTTTCTGACTTCACTATTTTTTTACCAAAACGTTGGTAAAACTGTTGAATTAAGTCCTTTACGCTTTCTCATCACAACACAAGACAACATTATATTTCCACGAAAAATATAAATCTTTAACTCTTAAGATTTTAAAAAATTTCCTAAAATGACCTAAATGAGAGACCACCGCCAGGCAACTTTTTTGTAAGGCCTACACCACTGATACATGAAAATTTGGTTAAATTATACACATTTTTGCCAATTCAATAAAATATTTGATTGACCTAACCAATTTTTTTGGTTGAATCAACCAAATACTCCAACTACCAAAATATTTTGTTGAAACCACCAAAAAATTATGTTGAGTCAACCAAATATTTTGTTGTCCATATAATAACCAAATTCTATGGTTGAACCAACAAAAATATTGTTGATTCAACCAAATCGTTTTCTGAGTGTAGAAAACCATTGAAATAACCAGGCGCGCAGAGAAGGGCTTTGGGGGGGGGGGCTCCAATAATTCTCCTTCCAATTGACTCCCCTCGGGGGGGGGGGGGGGGTAATAATACTTTTTAAGTTATTCATTCCCTTTGAATGTTTATCATACACTGAGAAACTTTAGGTTAGAAAAATTACTAAAACGGATAGCAAATGGGGGCAAAATGCTTAAATTTTGACATTTTAATACATAAATAATAAGTTATACTATTTTTATAAGAAGATTTCCTATTTGGTAATAGCAATCCTTACTATTCTCTGTAGTAAAATCCGATGAAGGAAAAATTAGTAGAGAAATTAATAAATTGTACAAAAAAAATAAAAGTAATAAGTATTTTAAATAACATAATATACTAAATATGTAGAAGAAATTACTATTGTCTGTAGGAACACGATGTGTATTATGGACATTTCCTACTTTTTGTAACAAAGGTTAATACCAATTATTAAATTTGGTCCTAAATATTACTAACTGATTTAGCAGAAAGTATCGAGCCTTGGACCGAGCGCGGCCGAGTGCATCTGACGTTTGTCGATCGCCGATCATATTTTTAGGTTGCGAAAATGACATCTAATTTATGTTTCAATGCAAAATCCGCAAAAAACATAATTTAAAAAAAATATTTACTTATTTTAATTACATTAAAAATTTTGTTGTTTAAAATTATAAAAATATCATGAATATTAATCAATTAAGGATTAAATGAATTAGAACCAATAAACTTTCTATCATTTAGGTCATATGGAAGTTTTCATTCTGAGTCCCACAATGTCTTATAGGTAGATGAATCATCGCCCGACTGCTGTTCCGGAGACGCGTGTTCGATTCCCGCCAGCCTTCCTTTTCTTCTAACCCGATTTTTCTGTTTCAGCTTTATAATATAAAATACTATCTTTTAAGAATATATACATATATGTAATTTCTAATGTTGTCAATTCTTAATTTAAATAAATGTGAATTATGCGTTAAATGTAGAACATGTGTGTAGGTAGGCTTGTGTGAGAGTTAGCAACACGTATTTATTTTTTTTTACTATTCCCACTGTAGCATATTTTGCTAACCAGTTAGTAATTCGGTGCGCACGGTCCCTGCGCATCATTTTACTTCAGCACTTTGTAAATACTGTTATCTTCTACAGATATTAATCCAACAAATTTACTATTTTCTCCTACCAAAATTAGTAAATAGTGCAGACTTGCAGTTCTACTACAGAGGTTAATAAATACTTCAAATGTCTTTTACAATAAATGCAATTGTTTTAACTTTTATTCCAATATATTTTATAATTCTTTAAGTAGCTACGAGTTACTATTGAGGTTAGTAAATATTATTAAAATTTGCTTTTTGCCTCTCATTGCAAAGTTCAGATAGTGAAATCTAGTGTGATTTTTAACAAGAAATACAAACAAGGGTTTCTCAGTGTAAATGATATAAATATATTAATTACGAATCTTATGAACATAATTTATAAATGTTTGAATAAAAACCGCATGTTTTTTTTTATATATTCCTGGTTCAGAACCGGGCTGAGGCAGATTATTCCTTGTTCTTAAAAAATCATTTGTCTGAAGTAATCGTTTTAACGAATCAAAATATGTGTTAATTATAAATGTACTCTATTATTTTTAATGCTGTAAGTTGAAAAATAAATCAACAAAATTATAAATTTTCAAAATTATATCATTCTACGCAATTTCAAGTTAGAAACATTAAAAATTGAAAAATTACAATTTTTTTAAATTGAACATTTTTCAAATTAGAAGTCAATTTATTTTAATTATGAATCGTTGTAAATGAATAATTATTCAATTGTTATTTATACATCAAAATTTGTTTTAAAATCTCTTGAAACATTCTCTCAAAACTATATTTTTGTTACTAAAAAATCCATTTTTTCCAAATTTACAACTGTTCAATTTTTATTTATTTATAAAAATTTGCGTCCGTCTTGAAATATTCTTCAATATTCTGTTGAAATTAATTTTTCAAAATAAAAATCATTTGAAACTTTCCCAGGAATCTTAAGACAATATTTGTGTTATCTGCAAACATTTCAAAATCCTTAAAAGCTTAAAATTTTTATTTACAAACTTCTGAATATCTCTTCAACTCACTCGAATTTTTTCTGAATGAATACATTTTTATTTGTTATTTACACATCAATATTCAATATTTTCACTGGCAAATAAAATGTTTAAATTAGAACAATTAGAATTAGCATTGTAACGTTTAGCACTACGAAATTTTAACGAATGAAGGCTTTCCATTTCAAACAGTTCAGTTTTGAATTTTTTGGTTTTGAATATTTTATTTATAATTGTTCATTCAAAATAATCATTCAAACGTTGCTGACTATTAAAAAATTGTTCTTTTTCTTAATTATAAATTTTCAAATTGAACTCGTTAAAAATGGTATATTTTAGACTGAAGCAACAGATAGTTTATAAAGTTTCAATCGGAAGCTTACATTTGATCAACTATGAAGGCTCTCGAATTGAAACAGTTCAATTTTTAACGTCAAAACCTGTAAATTGTTCAATTTTATCAGATTCAGAATCGCCCTATAAAATAAATCAAATATTGTTCAATTGCGAATACACGAACTACACGGAAAAATTTATCCGTAGAAAAGTCACGAACTAGTAGCTAGGTCTCTGATATGAAAAAAATCCATCGGATATTGATGTATTTTCGTAAATAATCTGAGAACTTTGAGAAAGAGTTTACGAACTCGATGTGAAAATTCTAAAACGATTTATCACTTCTTTTTACGTGAATAATTACAAAAATATTACGAGTGATCAAGAAAAGATTCTCAGAGCACTCACGAGCTTGCCCGACAAATCTGGGAACTGGAAAGTAGGTTTGCCTGTACGTGGCCCCCACACACGCTCGTCCAAACGCGCGGGCGTGTGTGCGCTCGTAAGTGTGCTTGGAGCTCGTCGGATGAGTGGCTAGAAATTTTCAGGAATTGTTCGTAGGAAATTCGAAATATTCGTCAAAAACTTTGAAATTTATCCATACATATCTCATAGAAATAAGGATGTAATGTTTTATTTTTTTATCTCGTATCCGAGACCTAGCTGAAAGCTCGTGACTTTTTTACTGATAAATTTTTTCCGTGTACAGTTTAATTTTCAAAATCATTATTGTCAACAAATTTCAGTTTAAAAAGATATTATAATCTTGTATTATGTAAAGTCTTTAAAACTGCATTTTGAAATTCTTGTAATTAAAAATGTACCCTCAAAAATGAATATGGAAAATGGAAAATTTTGATCGTAAAAGATTTGAGAATTCCACATTGTAATCTGAATGATTTCACAATTCAAAAAGTTAACAACTCAACTTAGCATCTAAAAAAGGAGTTGAAATGAAACTTATTTTAAATTGCATTATATATCTTGTGACATGAAATTTGTGATATTTGAAGTGATTGGATAGATTTTTCTTTGAAAAACTTATAAAAATACCGGTCAAAAAGTAAATTCACTGTCATTTCCCGCTCTCAAAACATTCCGATCATCTCTTAGTTTCCCGGTTCAGCGGCTACCCTGAGTTATGATATTTTAGAGTATAATTATGCTTCTCGAATGATAATACGTATTTCGTGCTCGGTGGCATAACAATTTTTCTTCAAAAAAAAAAAAAAAAAAAAAAAAAAAAA
>CAKNXH010001005.1:209681-250055 GCA_932178445.1 Andricus quercusramuli
AAAAAAAAAAAAAATTGATTAGCATTTCGAACTCGAAAGTTCATTGCCTCACTACCCGATTCGGGTAGTGTTTCTAGGTGGATAAATACTACCGTGTGGGTCCACCACACCCACGACGGGTCAACAACACGCAGTATTCCCCGAACGGTCACCCATCCAAGTACTAACCGCGCCCAACACTGCTTAACTTCAGTGATCTAACGGGAACTGGTGTTTTCAGCGTGGTATCGCCGTTGACAATTTTTCTTCAAAGAAACAATTAAAATAATATATAGTTCAATAATTCTGACATTGAAGTCTTTTAATTAACACAGTAAAAACTCTGGGATAAATTTTTTTGCACCTAATTTTAAGATGGGGTTCCATCTCGCTCGGAGTTGGGGTACGAAATACGAAGCTATCGCCTTTTTTGTTCGCCGTAAAACTGTGAAAACAATTGAGAGCAGGTGACGTTTCGTACCTCAAGTCCAAGGGAAACCATATCTTTTATAGTGGTACCATTCATATTACCAAGACAAATTTTTGGTGCAGGGAAATGGTACCCTGAAGTTAGCGTTAGATCCACACTTTGTTTTTTTTTCTGTGAAATTGCTATTCAATACAGTAAACACAGTTTAATGTTTTAAAAAAAAATTGATAAATTTCAAAATAGTAAGCATTCTCTGAAGTTTTTGACTTATTTTTAAAGGTATTTTTAGACTTTACGTTTTATTTTTTATTTTTAATTAAACTAATTTTTCCATTTTTTAATTTGCTGCAGTTAAGTAAACATCCCAGTAATCGTGGCATCATAGTCCCAGTAATCGTGATGGCAATTTTCTTGCTTTTTATGTGTGTAAATTCGTGAAGAGTAATATAGTTTTCAAATATCCTATTCGTCTGAATTCAGCGAAAATATTTTAGGAGACGGTGTCGGCCAATTCATTTCAATCCGCGAGATCTTAAGTCAAGCTCCAATACGCCAGAATTTAAACATGTTAATTCGCCGCAATCCTCCCAAATTACTTCTTTTTGCTGGGGTAGTAAACGTACTTTAAGTATCTTATTTGAAAAATTCAAGTCTAGGCTGGGGGGGGGGGGGGCAAGCCAGCTGGGCCCCCTCTGGATCCACGCCTGGAAATACCTTGAGAACTTTTAAAATTCCTTTAAATCATTGTACTCTTTGGAAATCCTTGAAATCCGTTAACATTTTTTTTGAAATCCCTCGAAATTTTTAAAAATATCTTGAAACCTTATATAGGTCCTATCATGTCCTTCTAAACCTTTCGGAATTATAGGAAATTCTTTAAAACCGCATCCGATTTGGTTAATTCCTTAAAATCAATAAACTCCTTGGAAATTCCTTCACATTTTTCAAATCTCTTCAAAAATTCCTTGGAATCCTTGGAAATGCCGTAAAATATTCAAAATACCTTAAAAACCTTCGAAAATCTTCAAGTATATTCAAAAGGCTTAAAAATTTCGAAATGATTTTTAAATCCACAATTCTTATAGATAAATTCTTTGAAATCCTTTAAAATATCATGAAATCCCGTGAATTACATGAAATCATGAAATATTCTTTGAAATTATTTGAAGCTTTATGAAAGCCTTAGAGATTCTAAGATTGAAGTACTTTATTGTGAGTCTTTTAAAATGCCTTAGAATTACTAAAATCCTCAAAAACCTTATAAAATCTCTTAAAACATCTTTGGAATATTTGTAAATCTTGAAAATCCCCTGAAATCCCTTGGAGTCTTTTCCAATATGTATCCTAAAATCTCATAAATCCTATGAAATACTTTTAAATCTTTCAAAATTTTAGGAGATTCTTTGAAACCGCATATTAACCGACAGATTTGAAATCATCTTCAAATTTTTAAAATTTTGCGAAATCCCTTCATTTTTCTGAACTTACAATCATCCCATAAAAATTCCTCGAAATCTTTAAAACTCTATGGAGACCCTTGAAATCATCAAAAATACTCTAAAAGCTGTTCAATCCTATGAAATCTCTCAAAAGTTTTTTTTGTTGTAAATTTGCAATATATACTGAGATAAATGCAAAAAACCATGATATGTATGGGTTTTTCATGGTTTTCACCATGGAAATCAAAATTGCCGGTATTTTCACTATCATTTTTGTAATCAGCGAGTCAAAATACATAGATGTACGTAGTTTCAAATCAATCGGAGGTATGTATACTATTCGGAACTGCACCCGGTTTTGCGAATGAAAAAATGTGCGAAGTGCGAAAATAAAATATCCATTTATCTTTCTCAAATTTTGTTGAAATCTTACTTCAACTTAAAACCGGGACGTTCTTTTGTAGCAAAAATATTAGTGTAAAGTAAAAAATGGAAATTTTCAACATTTTAAAAATGGTAGTCAACAGAAAATACTGTCCGCAATTTTAATTTCACACTTAGGGTTTCCAAAATGTAGTTACAAAGGCTTACGAATCATTTTAAAAGTTGCATAAATTACTTTAAAGTGGGTGGCGTACCTGAAACATATATCAATGCTGGTGGACAGTAAGATTTTTAAATTGGTTTTATGTTTACCAATGCTTCCTAATCATAAATCTAATAATCATAATTTCACTAAAATGTGATAAATGATTTCTCGAAGAAAATTTAGTTGAAAAAATTACGTAACATAGAGGGGGGGGGGGTCAAAGTTTACGTAACCCCATTGCGCTGAAGCCTAACTTCTTTTTCTACCAAAGTTTGAAAATATTTAGTTAAAATCAGTAGAAACGAGTTACTTTTTGAATATTGAAAAGGTCGCCATCTCGTGCTTTTTCAGAATTTGAAATTTTTAGGTCCACGACCCACTTTGCAACAATGTGATAAATTTTTTTACAACTTTTAGTAATCCTTTATCAATAACTGTAGGAAGTTTCATTTTTCGTCCAAATATTAATTTGAGTCCACAGTTTTGGAAATTTTGAGAATTTCAGATTTCTTAGGAAATGGGTAAATGTTAACCAATTTGTCTCAAAATCGGACATAATTCTTTAGGTTCAAATAAAAGGCCGTTAAAAAAAATACGTAACGCCCTTAGGTGTTGAGGGGGCGATGGGTCACCCGAGCGTTACGCCAATGTTATCGTTACATACACTTTTCATAGATAAAAATTGACAGAAAAATGCGTTACGTATTTTGTTGAATTGTCCTTAACCTTGTTATTATCTAATATAAAAGGGCGCTTAATTTCAAAAATGAAAACTGTTTGCTAATATTTTAAAAACATCGATTTGGGTGCTCGCCACTATTGATTTTTTGAAAACAGTTTGTGCATTGCCTTATATCTTAAAAAGCGTGGCTGAATTTGGAAAATGAAACCTCAAAGTTTATGATTTATTATTTTAATATTATATAATTTATAATTATAATAAAATAATTTATAATTATATATATTATATAATTTATATTTATAATAAAAAATCGATTCGAACGTTATTATAAATTACAAAAAAAATGTTCTGTGCACCAGTTTATCTAAAAAAGCGCGCTCAATTTGAAAAGTGAAGGCACCAGGTGTCTCCTATCTCGAATACTACCGAACCTTCTCCGGGGAAGGCCGAATCAGTCCCCGGGAAGTCATGTGACCGACCGCGAAAACCACCGAAGCGCTCAAGCCGTTACATGTCAGTTCAGTTCAGTGCCGACAGTTCACAGGAACTAGCATGTACACGTTTACCACGTGCCGCTGAGTACTCTCCTTCGAGTTATAATTTTTAATAAAAAATATTTTCCCTCATGAATAAGTGAAAGAACAATACCATATTTACTTTTTGATTGTTTATGTACACTCCCTCGGTAAAGTTTTTGAAATCAGGCGACTTATTCGATCCTGTTCAGTCATATGTTTCGAACGTGAGTGAAAGATACACAGAGCATTGTTTTCAAACTGTCACTTCCTGATATTGCATTTACTTCCAGCTTAAACTTCCCAGTGGAAGGGGATTTTTATTCTTTCGATTGTTCTTTATGTCATTTGTGGCCAGTTTTTTAATTTGGATGTGCGGCAGTGTGTGGCTTTTGATAAACTATTTTTTGAGCAGTGAAAAATTATATCTGGAGGAGAGGAACATCATGATAAAGAGATTGACCCCGTGGATTTAAACAGAAGGTATGAAATAACGAATAGAGTTAAATTCGAAAGGTTGAGACTTTACAAATATGTTTGTCACAGATTTAAATCACAGATTTTAATCACTGTCGCAACTGTTTTTTTAAATACAAAACAAACATAACTGACCTTAAGATGAGTCCAATACATGGAAAAGATGCGCGAAATAAATTAAATAAACACAAATCTTCATTTCAGATAAGATACTGACTAGTATTGCGGAATTTTCCGCAAAACTAACCGTCAAGTATAGCACTAGGGCGTATGTTACAGAATTTGCCGTATCTTTATCCCCTGAACGTGGTGGAAAAGAGGTTAGTCTTACGGAAAATTCCGTAACGGTAGACAGTTCGTTTAGATAAATATTTATTTTGTTTCTGTCATCTAGTATAAATATCAAAAAACAATTTTTTAGGTAATGATGATAAAATTATTTATTTAGACCTCAGCAATTTTCTGAGCTATTGGAGAATGTCGCTAATCAGCTTCAGACTATCTCATTGTTATTATCGCATGATAAGATCGGTTGTAGATAAGAAGACAAGTGAATTTGTTTACATTTCTTCATCCGTAATCCTCCAAAGAATTATTGATAATATCTACCTGCGCATATATCGAATAAAAGCATGTTGCAATATGAATATGCAAAACTAAAAGTTAGAATTGTCATATAATTTGCACTTACACAAAGAAACTAAAACAATAATCATGAAAGCTAGACATGTTGAAGATCAAATAAAATCCCATTTAAATTTTCGAATTGACTTTTGACAAGGTTACAAGATTATATTCCTTTCTCGAAATTCTATCATTAATTCTTTAGCTTTGGATAATTATAGCATCTACGCAATGTTATTGCAATTATTAAACACAGGAAATCAAACATAATTTTGACATCATTTGATTTCACTGATTTACCGGAAAACTTCCAGTTTCTGATTCAGCTAAATAGATTTTTGTTATTTTCCGAATTACATCGATCAGTCTAAAGGTAATTTACAACACTTAGTCAGAATTATTCGGAAATGATAACAAGAAAGAGTCAACAAAGTGCCCTTAATGCATTTCCGGATGAGGATTATTAATTTATCAAATCCAAGAATAGATACGAAAGTACATTACTTTCTTCTTCAAAAACTAGTATTAATTCTTATCAGTAACGTTTTCTCGAGTTCTCAATTTATCTTCCCATTTGCTTCAAAATAAACTGAAGGTTTAAAATGCAGCTTTCCAAAGTAAAAGAATTTTATCACATTTTGAGCAGGAACAACCGTTAGGATTATGTGACACAAAGCGTCAAGAAGATCAAATTAGCATGTCGAATAGTCGTTCCAATCGTTTGTCATACATTAAATATAATACTTGATGTTGATAGGCTCATAAAAAATTGTTCACGCTCGTTTAACTCTAATCCGTTATTTTATTTTAATGCATGATTTGGTAACAAGATCAATAAAATAATAAAGGTCTGCATTATTAATTCTTTTAAGAAAATTTACTGTAACGATAAAATTGGTTTGCTTTGAAGTCTGGAAGACTTAATATGCTATTATAAAAATAATAAATTGCATCGTGTCTTATAAGATAAATGCAAAATGAAAGATCTGAAAAGATAGTGATTTAAAGAGAGCGATTTTCAGCACATTTGAGCCCTTATTATTTTAAATTTTCTCGATATAAACGACTTTGATATTGATGCTCGCTTCCGCTTCGGTTTCTGCACTCTGTAGTATGCATACTTAATAAAATTGCACGTAATGTATGCATACCATATGCGCACATATCGCAGCAACTTATCTGGTTGGAAACTTTTTGCTCTTTCATCTGGATCAACTCAAGCACTGCCATTAATTTCCATAGGCGTTCAATTTATCAGAAATCCAGACATTTTGTACTTTTTGATACAGTTATTATGGTTGTGAAGAGGGTATCATTTCAAATGATTCAGAGGGGAATAATTGATGTTGATTTCAGATGAAATGTATAAATTTCTTCTATTAATCTGAAGTTTCAATTTAAAGTATTCATCAGTTTCTTCTGCGAATTTTATAGAAAAGAAAAACAAGGATTTTTCGACCTTTTTTATTAACGAAAGATATCTCTACATATTTTAATGATTCAAATTTGAGAGCAGAAGAAGTAAAAGATTACTCAATTAAATAGAAAGAATTATACGAATAGAAGCACTATATAAATATTAATGAAACAAGAACTCAAAAATATATACGATCTAAAATTTAAAAACAATTCATTTGAAACTTGGAAGCCGTCAAAGTTTGAATGGTAAACAGTTGAGAATTTAAAGACATAATTTTTGGAATAGGTCCATATTGGATGAGATACTCAATTATTCAAAATTTGGAAACTTGAACATATTAAACAATGTTCAACATCATAGGATTTCAATTTTTAATATTGAAATTTGAAATCGTTCGATAGGATTGTTCAATTGTCAATATGACTTCCAGTTAAAAAGAAAGAATGTTGATAGATTATTTATGACAAAATTGTTAAATTTCTAAAACCCGTCAATTTGAAATTCTATAATTTATAAATTTTCAGACTGAAACTATTCAATTTCGGATGTTTTCAGTTTATGTCATGAATATTTTTAAGAACAGCCAAAAAACAGTCCAAAAAACTTCCACATTTTCAATTGTTTCGGTATTGATAGTAATGTAAAAATGGGATAAACCCATTTAACTGGGGGTCATTCGACGCCGATGTTTGTAAATTTTTAAAATGAGAAGGTTGCAAGAATTAATATTTTTATTAGATACATGATAGTGATAATAAGTTTTTGAAAAATGGGCATGTCATAACAGATCAAACCTGAATTTACTACCGTTCCTTTGACTATATCAACTGCCCTCAGAATTCACTTTGCAAGGCCAAGAATAAAATCTGATTACAAATTCCATCGCAGGCAAAATAGAAATGAAAGAGCGATAGCTCGGCATGATGATTGGAAAAACGAAACCAACCTCTCGAGCTAACGCGTACGATATAGTCTCCAAGAGCACTAGCGTAATCTCATAAGAAACCGCGGAAGTTGATTAAGGCGACTCTAATTAAAGGCTTACGGTCGATTCGGTCCCTTGCCTCTGCGGCAAACTCTGCGAGGACGTTTCGAATGCCAAGGATTCGTTACAGAAGACGTTACAGAGCCTAGTGCAATCTTCTTTATAACGTACTCACGCTGATGCACATATAAGAATAAACAAACCAAGAGCTGATTAACACGAATGTAATTAACGGTCGACGGACTCTATGGCTCTATAAGTTTTATAAGCACAGAAATCAGAGCGTGTTCTCATAAAATTAGAGGTTCCTCGGAGTTACCGTTTTTTCAACTTAATGAAATGGACGAGATATGAGCATCTCCTGGAATAATGAGAAATTATTTCCAAAACTTTAGCAAGTAAATTAAATTCAGTTTGTATTAAGCGGGTGTCACGCAGTCTGGATTGGTGAAAAAGGAAATGCGGAATATAAAAGTTTGCGATAAATAAAATGGATTAGTTCATAAATATTGAATACTGCGAAAGTGCGAATGGATGATATATCTCCGGCAATCTTCCAGTACCATAAAAAGTTCCAGAAATAAAAAAAAAGTTCTAAATGTAATTTCTCTTTTCAATAGATTTGCTCAACTTGAAATTACAATTTAATTTCCATCATTTTTGAGTAAGAGTCAAAATATATGAAGCATATAAGTATATGCTTTTTAATGTGATACTTTCTAGCTTTTCCCTGTCTATCACATGTAATATATGAATAAAAATAATATATCATGTATAGATGGTGTAAGTCTATAATTATTGATTAATGGGACAAATAAAAAATGACACTAACCACATGTTTATAACGTCTACGTGTGTAAAAGTCTTGCCTTCGCTGTAAAGCAACACGAAACAACGTCGCACTGTACATGCTATACTTATGTAAGTGTATGTTACTGGACAGGATACTTAAGTCGCACTATGTTTAAGTACTAGCTGCGATCTGCATAGGATTCCACAGTAAATAACATACCGCGGCAATGTATCGGAAATCGTCGGCGATATTTGCGACAGAACCAGGCTAGATAACTGTAAATTGCGACCAAGATCAAGTCGCAGGGGGCACCTGTTCTCCACCTCGGTCATCGATGCCCGGAAAGGATGCGAGAATCGATTCTGCCTATCTTACACTGCTTTATGCAGTGCAAGATCACTCGTTGAAGTAAAATCTAACTCTATTTTATATCAGTTTCTTAGTCGATTTAAATCTATTATTTCAAATCGAATCAGCCTTAACGGTTAACAACAACCTTCTAGAAATTGCCAAAAACAATCTTCAGCAAAGGACAATAAGCACTTCTGGCAACGGACAATAAACGCTTCTAGAAATGATCAGTGGCAATCCTTAGCGGCAGTCAATAACAACACCGAGAACAACGGAAAATAACAACCCTTGGCATTCTACAGCAACAAGCCATAGTCACAACAACGGAAAATGATCATTCCTTGCAAAAGACAGCAAATATAACAACCCTCATCAAAAAATTGAACTATAATTGGCTCATATTAAGCAATAAGAATATTGAAAGCAATTGAACTGTTTTTCAGTTTCGACATTGATCAAGAGAGCGAACATAACTGAAGTTAAAAATGTGTTTGTAAAAAAATGAGCTGAAATAAAGTTGAATATCTACTTTTTTTCTGTGCAAAGGTCGACAATAATCCCTATATTATGGATGAAGAACAACCTCTAGAAAATGATCAATAACAACCCTTAATACTGCGAACAATATAGCAAAACCTAGTCGTAGTCAAGAACAATCCCTAACAGGGAAAAAGTAGCATGATATTTTTAAAGATAGTGTTGGAAAAAAATAATTTATACTGAAGTTTATACTTTTATTATTCAAGAGCACCAGGCAATTTTATACCTGCAAAAATTACCAAAAGATCAATTACTGATGTACTAAATTCACTAGTTGTCGTACAGCATACTGAGTCATGCATGACTCTTGAAATTATGTTTGATAAAATTCAGAAGTTTATTGTGGAAGGGGGGGGGGGGGGGGTGAGTTGTGAAGAATGGGGAGGTGAGGAAGTGTTAGCTCGTAGATGACTCGTTGAAACTCTTAGAACATAACATAACACATATCGTAACACAACCTAATCCATACAAATGCTATATTTATCACATTTTTATTTAGTGTATTATTATTATTATTATTATTATTATATAATATCGTGGTGTTTCTATGGATTTTTGTATCTTTCTGCATTTTGGTCCCATTCCCACATTCCAAACATTCTTTGCTCGGTCTGCCTCTGGGTACACTACCATTCAGTTTACGTCGAAATACTTGTTTCGTCAGTCGTTCATATTTTATTCTCTCAACATGCCCAAACCATCTCAACGAAATTGTTTCACACTTGTCAAGCAGTGTCTCCTCTACAACACATTCTTTGCGGATTCCCTCATTACTGACTTTGTCCACTAGCGTTTTACCGCACACATTGCGCAGGTATTTCACTTGTTTATACGCCTGGATAACTCTGTAATTCTTCACGAAATTGGAAGTGTTTTCCAAATTATCAGTCTCAAACTTCAAAGAAAATTGTCGGAGCTGATTTTCAAATTTTATTTGCTAATTTCTATCGATTTAGCGCCAAGTGTTGCAAAAAAGGCAATTTTCCAGATTCTGTAGGACAGTAGGATGAATATAGAATTTACTGTTGACAATAGTTAGACATAATCCTAAATACGTTTCATCATATGACTCTGCAAAGTCATATTTTTTTAGCTATTAAAAAGGAACTTTTCGTTCTCAATTATAAAAGGACCATTCATTTTTTAACCAAACATTAACTGTAAAAACTTTAGTATAAAATGATATTCGATATTTTAACGGGGATGGCTGGTAACACTGAGCACATTTTTTTTTGAAGAGCGAGTCGATATTTATTGCAAAAGTAAAAACAATTCTGAAAAATTTCTGGCTCTTTTCCGGTCCTCGAAATTCCAGGCTAATTCTCGGCTTTCCCTGACATACAGAGACATTATTTTTAAATCATACACCTTATAAACCATAAAAAACTTGTCAAATTTTTTTTGAAGTAGTAATAAAAACTTATTTCATGAATAAAGCATTTTCGGCATATATGTATAAGCCATTGTTTTTGAGGATAGTGAAAATTCACATACAGTTTCAATTGTATACATAAAAGAGAAAATAAAAATGCCTTTTTCAGTCTTGACGAAACCAATCGTAAAAGGAGGTATTTAATTCAATGAGTCGACTCGAGTGCAGTTGATTCGAATCATTTCACGACTGAATTCTCGCAGGTGTGTGAAGGAAAATGCAGGCGATTGTACCTATACTTTTATACGATTTCTGTTTCGTAATTTCTCCTGATGGTGCCGATATAAATGTGTGTAATGATATTTATTTAACGTGAAATACGCAACACTCTAGTTGCAATATTCACGAGAGAGGAAAATAGCCATATCAAATTTCTTCACAATATATATTATACGCTCTCTTGAATTATTCACTTTACGTTCTTGATTTTAATTATTCTGAAAAGTGAGAAATAGTTCTTATTTCTGATGAAAAATGGAAATTTATCACCTCGTGAGGGAAATTTTTTTTATTATCTTTGCGTATAAGCAGGCTGCTAAGCGGATTAGCAAAAAGGTCCTGACAGATAATCTGTGGCTTTTTTCATAGAGGAGAATGCGAACACTGAAGAAGCCATAGTTTCTTACACGATCAGCATTAGGAAATCCAATATGTGACGATCAGTATCTTTTGGAGTGGAAAAAGTATATCAGGTCGATAAACATATAAAGTAATATATAAAAAATTATATATTTAAATGTATTTATAATGATAGAGGAAAGTTTTTTGATTTTCAAATAAAATTCACACCCTTCGAGATTTTATTTGGATTCATACTCCTACCACTAATGGGCCATTATCTTTTAATATGTTAATGTGTTCAACCATGATCGAGAAAAGTGTATTCTAAAAAGTCCACTTACGTTACGTACCTAGAAAAGAGAAAAGGTAAAAATTAATTCTGGTAAAAATGCTGATTGTAATGTTGGCATGCAAAAAAATTACAATCCACAAGGGTAAAATGAAATATCACTAATATTTAATTTTACATTTATCGATCTTTATTTTTCGCATAACTAGATTACCCCCAGCATTTTTACCTGACAAACTTTTTACCCGTTTTTTTTCCTGTGTGGACTCTCAGTTAGATCGGACGGTCGTGCTGTGAGTTTGTAACCGGATACTCCGAGCTCGATTCCTGTTACCGGCATTCTGTGCCAATTTCTTCCTTTATTCAACATTTTTTTTTCAAATTGTCTAATAAATTTATTTAAATCAAGCCGAAATATTAGTTTGTGAACATTTTTTTCATATGACAAAAGTCGCTTGCACGTATCGATTCTAAATTTAATTGTAAGCTTTTCTAAGGAAAAAAAAATCTAAAACCATTTAAGAATCGTGTTCTAAAGGTGGATAACGCAGCCTTAAAAGTATGCTTTTAAACGAAAAATTGAATCAACATTTTTGTTTTTGATTTTTTTGAGCCCCTTCTTGAAATTTTTTGTTATTGAATTGCATTAAAAAGGTCTGTAAATTATACGCTATACCCGCAAAACTCATTCAGATTTATTCAGCGGTTTGGAAGATATGCTGTTTTTAAAAAAGATGGGTTTGACAATTCAAAGTCCTGTAACTCCCAATAGTAAAATAAAATGATATAAAAGTTGAATATACAAAAAATACATTTTCGATTATTATTACAATATTTATAATTTCAAATAATAGTGATGAGTGATGTTTTTTTAACGAAAAATTACATGGAATCAAAATTTTTAATGGGTGCTGACTTATCCTTAAAACAGTCGCTTCTTCGGAAATGATGTTAAGCTTGAATAAAATAATTTTTACTTTCTCATCCTAAGGTTGGCTAAAGATAACATTCGAAAAACTGATCAGATTGGATTGAGCTTAACATAATTTTTCAAGGCCTAAAATGAAAGGATGAGTTTGTTAATCGGTAATTTTCAACCAACAGTTCTGGTTTCATCCATCAAAAATGGTTTGTCAAAAATAAAAAATTCCATTTTCCAGAAAAACTATACGCGATACAAAAAAAATGACGGAAAGCAAAATTGCTCATTTCAAAACGACCTACGAACTTACTTTGAATCATTTTTTGGCGAGGCAAATACTTCTTGGCTTAATTATGAAAACGCTTTAAAAAAAATAAAAAATTTCATTTTGCAGAAAACCCATATGCCAGAAACGAAAAAAGTTTTAGGACGGAAAATTTTCCACCTCAACAAGATCTACGTTAAATCTAGCCTATTTTTTAATAAGACGTATAATATTTGTTTTGACAGTGGTAACGCTTTTAAGAAAACAAAAAAATCCATTTTCCAGAAAAATCACGCAAGGTGCAAAAAAATGTCAAGAAGAAAAATGATTCATCTCAAAAAGATATATAGATTTTTCCGGTCGAACTATGCGATATTCAAAAAACTTCCAAAAAACCCTACAAATAATCTTGTTTCTGATACAATGCACAGGTTTTCTTTTAAACAACGAAACTGCTATTACAAAATCGAAAATTTGAAGTTTCAGACAAAGGACGCGAGATGCGAAACAGAAGTGTGGTAAACAGATTGTTATTTTTAAAAAGACCTACAAAATGGCATTTTTTACAAGAAAATGCTATGTATACCATTAAGCTATTTCCCTTTCGGGGTAGGCGTGACACTACCCGATTCGGGTAGCGTTTCTAGGCTTAACTTCAGTGATTTAACGAGAACTGGTTTTTTCATGGTATGGCCGTTGGCCATAATAACGAAAAAGGTTAATTTTTACATATTATATCATAAAATAATTTAATACGTGACAATTCTTGTTTTATAAAAAATTATTAATGAATTGAAGATTAGAAGATTGAGCCAAATTTATTAGAAAATTATATAACACTTGAAAAATCGATCGCGAAGCAAGAGTATTGCAGTGGGAACGTGTGCCTTAAGGCCGATAGTGCTTCAAGTATGTAAATTGAAATTTTATCTCTGATGTAAAATCAAAACATTAATGATGTCTTCAAAAGTAATAGTTTCTCAACAGTTTAGTTAATATTTTAAGTAAGCTTCTGTATATGCATTATACTGTGAATTAAGCTGAGCGCGAGGCGAGTGAGTATATGAGCGCGGAGCGCGAGATCCGACCTTCGCGCGCTCAAACTGCGAGAAAAGCGAAGATGATGAGGATAATGAATAATAATGATGAAAAATAATGATGAAAAATAATGATGAAAAATAATGATGAAAAATAATGATAAAAAATAATGATGACGAGAAAAAAAAATTGAATGAAAAAAATGTACAAAAAATGCCGGCAACAGGGATTGAGTCCGGACTTTTCGGTTGCAGACGCGGAGCGCTATCGCCTGATCTAACCGGGGATGGATTTTTTTAAAGTCATTTTTCTCAAGAATGTCCGAAAAGCGAATCTTATTACTTTAGCATATTACAAGTTTGATAATTACCTATTACTGAAACGAGTATGAAAACAAACAAACGTCTGAAGGATGCATGTATAGGTCCCCCCTCGTTAGATTAATGAATTCTAAATTGAGGTTGTTCACAATCAATTAGACTGGACTTTATTCTACTCAAAAAATATACTTATTTTTATTATGCAAATGTAAATGTCGTATTCTATGTATCAACGTAAAATCCATCATCCATATGCATGGGACTATGAATTAAGTTAATTTGAAGAGAAATCCATCATTCTGTACAAGGATAAGTTACAAATCACTTAACGACTTTTGAACAATTATTCATGAAAAACATTGACTACACTAAACGACCGTTGAGAAGAAACTCGGCAGCTGTGTTGACGTAATTAAAAATGCAACAAAATTCAATTTTTTCTTCCGCTCTTAAATGATTTAAGAATACGGTCTTTGAGAAGAATTGCTTTGAAAATTATGCTGAATATTCACATTTTAACGATCCAATTTAAAACTATGTTTCCCTGCATACGCGGACGACGTAGTTCTAATAGCAGACGATGAGAAGGGGATGAACCTAATGATAAGAATTTTCGAAGAATACGTGGGAACAAAAGAACTGACGGTGAACGTAGGGAAGACCAAGGTGATGTGCTTCAGAAATAAAAAGACCAAAATAGGTTACGTTTGGAAGATGAACGGACAAACAGTGGAAATTGTGGAGGAGTTCTGTTACCTAGGTTTTTGGTTTGAGTCAGGAGGGGGAAACGATTTGCAGGTGAGGAAAAGAATCGAAAGTGCGAGTAAAGTAATGGGCCAAGTATGGGGTATAGGAAAGAGAAGGTTCAAGGACGATTGGAGAATGAGGGTTTGGTTGTTTGATGCGTTGGTTTGGGCGGTGTTGTGTTATGGAGTGGAGGTTTGGGGATGGAAGGAACATAGGAAAGTGGAAAGCATACATGAGAGATTTCTGAGATGGGTAATGGGGGTCAGTTGGAGTTGTCCAGGATACATGATAAGGGAAGAACTAGGAAGGGAAAAAATGGTAACTAGACAAATTAAGAGAGCCTGGAGGTTTGAAGAGAAACTGAAAAGGGGGGAGGGGAGCAGGATAGCACAAGTATGCTTGGACGAAGTTCGGAACAAGGAGACGAGAGGAAATTTGGGAAACTCGAAATGGGAGGAAGAAAGGACAAAAATGAGGAATGTTTGTGATATGCAGGAAGGGGTTCTGGATTGGCAGAACATAGAATTAGAGCTATTAGTAAGACAAGGAGAAGAGAGATGGAGAAAGATTATGGATTCGAAGTACAATAGATGGTATATGATGGTCAAAGGGTTGACGGATCCAGAATATTTGCAAAAGATGAAAAAGGAAGACAAATGGAATAGGGTGGTACGGTTTAGAATGGGGGAAGGAGTGAGATCTTGTAGATATTGGATGGATGAAGAGGATAATTTGTGCAGAGTATGTGGATACGAGGTGGAGTCATGGGCACATGTGTTAGAGAGGTGTACAGGAGAGGAAGATGGACAGTTGAGTGTGGATGAGTGTGTGAGATGGATCTTGGATGGTAATGGACAGGGAGTGATGTGGATGAAAAAGCTGGAAGAAATAAGAGAAAGTAAGGGAACAGGGCAGAGCCAAACGGGTAATCCTCTGTGAAGGAAAGTCACTAGAAAAATGGTAAATTTTAAATCGTTGAAAATGCAATTGATGGTAAGAGAAAACGGAAGCCCTGGAAGGTCGCTCATACTTAGATTTGTAGAAAGTTAAGAACAATAGTATTAATATGACTGTTATCATGTAAGGCGAAGATTTAGAATATAAGCAGCGAATAAGTTAGACTAAGGATGAAATGTAAAGATATGTACAGGGAGCGGAGGCCCTCAAACCCGTAAAAGGGAGAGATTAAATATACAAGTAGTAAATTTGAAAATACTAGAACACTGAATTTAGTACAAGTATTTTTTAGAAATAATAAATTAATTGAATAGTCAATTATAAAAAAATAATGCTATCAATTCTCGCGAGAATAAAAACATTGATGAGAATAAAAAGTATTTAATTTAAATAATTTTCTTGGATGAATGTGCTAATGAAAAAAATAAATATTCGTGCAACCAGATTGTTGATTTGAAGGTGAGAAAGAGAAAGAAAGTATGGGAGAAAGTACTATACGTACGCGAGAGTAGGAAAGAAGTTGATTTTCTGTAATAGAATTCAAGATTGTTTATGAGCACTGTGAAAAGTAATATGAAGAAATTGAAGGAGTCTTACGAGTTTAATCTCGGTTGAAGATACATCGCGATTAGGACTTAAGAGGCCTATCATTACTGGCATAACTACGGCATTATAAAATTCTACCTCTTATCTCTTTCTCTGTCTTTTTTAATCTTCCTTGTTCCTCTCAAGACTCGCGCGTGTTCCGGGAAGAAGAGCAGCAATTAAACGACTCCTTAGCTAATTATCGGCCTAATGAGGATTCAATTTATTCCGTTTGTCGATTCACTAGCACTCCCACAATTACCGAGTCACGAAACAAGAGAGGAAATCAAGAAAAGAGTATACTTTGTTTGAGAAAAATTAGCTGTGTACAGAAAAATATTATATCTACATTAAACCCTAATAACACTCGTTCTATGCGTTAATTAATCATAAATCTTTTATAAAACTGAACCTTTTAAGAGAAAAGTGTTCTTGGAGATTGAACTTATCTGAAATCGAAAATGAAATATTTTGTCCAGCACCCACGATGGAAATGCTACTTCGGAGGCTCGTCTTGGACGAAATTTTATGTGCGCCTTATGGGAGACGGTGACTCGATTCGTGTGATTGCCGAGCTCGCGCGGTAAACTTCACACTCATCTGGAATCGCCTACTTCTCCCACTCGGTGCGCAACATACTACTGTGGGAGTGGGAGAAATAGGCGATTCCAGAAGAGTGTGAATTTTGCCGCTCGAGCGCAGCGAGCTCGGTAATCACACGAGTCGAATCGCCGTCTCCCACAAGGCGCACATAAAACTTTGTCCATCGCGGGTGTTGGACAATAGTATATTCTTTAATACCCGGGCGGGAAATGCGATTTTGGGACCCTGGCGCGAAACAGTAAAAGTGATCGATTCCACCATCGATGATGAATCCGTGTGATGAAACTTACTTTTCCACACCAGTGACGGGAAAGCTTGGAAATATGTATATTAGATTCTAACCTTAACTTTTACTTTGCCATGCTCTACGTTATTGAATTACCACAATTGTCACGTACTTTTTTGTGTTGGTATAACTGTTTCGATCAGTATCGAACTTTTCCAAGCACATTTATATCAATGAACATGACCTGAAACTCAAAGTGCAAGATTGCGTTTTGTTTACCTCATAATCAAAACAAATCAACATGTCTGAAGCGAATTTCAGAGTAGACGAATATTTAGATTGTATGACGCCTCCAGAAATGCTTGATTTGGCTGCCAATGCCGTGACAAGCAGACAATACATATTTTCGAGGTTACATTAATCGATTGTGGAACCTATCACTTTTGCTGTTTCGCGCCAGGCCCCAAAATCGAGTTCCCCTTCGCGGTACGTGAAGAAAA
The DNA here is from genome assembly GCA_932178445.1 of Andricus quercusramuli. NCBI lineage: Eukaryota > Metazoa > Arthropoda > Insecta > Hymenoptera > Cynipidae > Andricus > Andricus quercusramuli. Next base: position 226,951 of record CAKNXH010001005.1, read on the forward strand.
TAATTACATTAACCAAGTGGGGCACCAGTAAAATTTGGCATGTTTAGCACTGAGACCCCAATAGAACTCTTCTTAAGGGCTCCTATTTAGTTCGTTGATATCTGATAGATGGCTAGTGACGGGTGCCGACGCAGAACAATAACGAAATTTTTTTATTTATTTTTTAAATAGATTAAATTGAATGATATAAATATATCTAACTTCTGAAAAGAATTTTAAATTGACGTAATATTGCAAGTGTATATTACGTAAGCTTAAATAGGCCCACGCTTTTCTATACCTGCGCAGTTGAAAACGCCGGATCTTCGACATAACCTTAAAACTGTCACATCTGATGTGCATTATTTTTCTTTCAAGAATGATCAGTCTCTATAGTATTAGTTTCTTTATAAAATTTTTGCTAGTGCAATATTATTTTATCTATATTATAAAGTAAAAAGTGCATCATTAACTTGTAAAATCTTCGAAGCGAGTCGAAGCAGACAGTGAGTTCTGTACAAAAAGTCTCTATTGAAACCGTGATTAGAACTCATACTCGAGGTTCCTTTGGACCAATGTATCATTTTGGGAAGCTTTTCAGCAAAAGAGATTCCTTTTTTTATTGCAGCTCCTTTGGAACCAAAACCCGGTTCTAAGAGAAATCCCAGTGTTTTAATCGATCTGCATGAAGGAATATGAACAAATAATAATAATCTATATGAGCAATCATAATAACAATCTTGAGATTCACTTTCTTATCACAGGTGTTATTGTAATGTTTGGTATGTAAGATAAATTAGTATTTTTGTCGTGATTCATCATCATTCCGTATTCTCTGACTGTAGACTTTTCCTGTTGGGTGGTATGTAGTTGAAAATTTTAATATTATGCGTTCGCCATTGTGCAAATTTTTGACGCTTCACAATCCATGCGGTTGAGTTTTGTTCCAGAATTTTCTATTGGAAGTGTCCACGCGTACAAAACATATCCAGTTATACTCCAGCTTTATTCCAGCTGTACATACCGAAGTTTCGGTACAAATAGCCCCTTTTACAGTTCCCCCTATTCGTACCGAAAAAATCTGGTTTTTGCATTGAAAATTCATTTCTTTTCGCAGCAAATTATTATTGTGTTTTATTTATGGAAATTATTCAACTATTTTCGTCAAAAATCGTCCAATTTCCCCTGTTTTGAGAGCATTTTGTGCTGTGAAGTTTATTTAAAATATTATGCTTGATATTATGTTGATATGTTTTATTTTAGGCGCTTATCAAATTAAATCAAATAAAAATGCTTTCCTTAAAACGGGGTAGGGGTGGGTGTTCATATATGGGATGTCACGGGGGGGGGGGGGGTTAAGCTCAGGGTGATATTCTGAGACGAAGAAGGGGAAGAGTGTAAAAAGCGTTGAAAGTACACTGTGACTTAGATTTTAGAGTGATTTCAGGCATGGCTTGCAGTGGCCTTCAACATAAATCCAGGCAGTCCAAAAGAAAACAGTCAGTGCAAGCATGACTGAGCACTGCCTCTCTCTATCGGTCGTACAGGTCCCCTCAAATCAATGAGAAACTGCCAAGGACATCGATTCTCGGAACGTCGTAAATTGGGACTTCTTAAATTCAAGTTTCAGTGTAGCTTCACGTAGTTTTCACACGGAACGTATATTAATTAAAATTAAGAAAGAAAGGGATTAAAATCAGTATGAAGACAATGGAGAGTGGATATTGATTATGAGATTATTTATGACTATACGATAATGGCTGAAGTAACGGTGGTAAATTACTAAGACTGTCTTGAATTGAAGTTCAAGAGAAAATTGAGCAAAAGTTACGATAATAGTTGGCATTTATTGTCAGAACAATTTTTCTTCTGTTATTACGCTAACATTAATATGATTGATAGGTATACTTATTATCCACGATTTTCCGACTGTCAAATAAGAAATTTGAAAGAAATTCAATAAAATTTTTTATTTTAAGAAAGTTTAGATTTAAATTTTTTATTCTAACAATGCTTTAAAAACCGTAGGCAACTGTTTTTTAAAACTATATAATATATATCGAATTTATTTCAATAAAAAAATTACTTTTCTACCATTAAATATGAATTTTCAATCTGAAAGGATGAATTTTTAACAAAAAACTTGACTTTCAACCAAGAAAGATGAATTTTCAACAAAATAGTCGAATTTTTAATCAAAAAGGATTGAAATTCAACCAAAAATAGTTGCATTTGATTTTCGGAGTTGAATTTTAAACCAATAAATTAAATTTTTTCAAAAATAGTTAAATTTTCAACGTAAAAAGCTGAATTAAAAAAATGTAATATTTGATATTTCAACAAAAAAAGATAAAATTTCTACCAAATGAGATGAACTGTAAAACCAAGAAGATGAATTTTCAATTCAGAAGATTAATTTTCAACAAAATACATGCATTTTCAATAAAATAGTCAAATTTGTGAGCAAAGAAAAGAATTTTCAACTAAAATGATGAATTTTCGAACCAAAAAGAATAATTTACAACAAATAAAAATTTTTCAATCAAGAAAGAAAAAAATTTCATCTAAATTTTCGAACTTTCAATCCCAAAGACAAATTTTCTGTACAAAAGTTGAATTTTCAACTCGAAAATATGCATTTCCGACAAAAAAAGTTAATTTCGAACCAAACAGTTGCATTTTCAAACAAAAAAGAGGAAATGTCAAATGCTAATTTTTAATTGAAAGAGATCAAGCTTCGACCAGAAAGATAAATTTTCAACAAAATCGTTAAAATTTTACCAAGTTGACGAAATTTTAATTATGATGATAAATCTGTAACTAAAATAGTTGAACTTTCAGTTGAAAAATTAATTTTCAACAAGAAAAAAAAATAATTTCCAAACGAAAAGATGAATTTCAATCTTATTGTCAAATCAAAAACAGTTGAATTCAATCCAAAAAGACAAACTTTCAAGAAAATATTTAAGTCCTCAACCAAGGAAGATTAACAGTTGCATTTTTATTCAAAAAAGTTGAAATTTCTCCTGAAACAGATGAATTTTTGAACCAAAAAGGATGGCTTTTTAACAGAAGAGTTGAGTTTTCAACCAAATAATAAAATTTATATCTACAATGTATTCTTCAGGGGGAAGCAATTAAATTTTTTATCTTCTCTGATCATTAATATTTAAATACAAGAATTTTAATCTTGTAACAGTTTTAACATAGTATCTTTTATAGACGGAATACAACAATTTCAAATTAAAACATAAAAATTTCAAATTTGTTATCGTTGACAGTTATTTAAAGTGCCTCTTACAGAAATTTCTTGACTTTTGCAAGATTTTTATAAAAATCGCTGACATTTCCCTGACCGATTTCTAGGTTTTCCCTGACCTACTGCCACCATGATAGGGTTAAGGCCACGTACCTTTTTTAAATTAAATAAAAGGAACTAGGGAACGTCTGTATTGTCCTAAATTTTTAGAATTGAGAAGAATTTGTTTTTAAAAATGTTGGTGAGGTAGAATTTGAGTAAGTGGTACATAACCTCAAATAATAATGAATCACAAAGAAGATTGCTATTATAAGTAAGAATATGGTTTATTTTCTAAGTAGCAATTTAACTTTCCAATAAATTGAGTGTAATTTTCGACATATAGCGAGACTACAAATAATTCAAAAACGATTTTCGCGATAAGAGGACGAGTTGTCATTGAAAATGTATTGATAATGCTGGGGGTGATTACCGAGGTGCTAGGAATTATATGATCGTTCGAGATGATTCGTGTTGCCGAAGGCGAGGGAGGGCTTGTTTAGAATTTAGATTTAGAGGCGTGCAATCCTTGCAAGGCCGATGAAACTTGACAATTACAATACTACAGGCCGACAAGTTGTTGCAATACAACAAGGACAGTTATCAACTTTTACGCGGGTCTTTACTGTCGATTCGATCGTGCTGGATGTTTCATTAGATTCCTCATTGATTTACGAAGCGAGCCACGATTTATCACATATAATATGTGGTAGGAAACTTTCACAGAGTCTCTTTTGCCTCTAGCAATTTCATGCCACTCGTCTTCGTTGTTGCTTTTATGTTGTTGATAGTTGTTGCATGCAACTAGTCGACTCATCATGGAGAAATTGCACTGCGTAGGATGTTTTACGCGACTTGGAAACCCGCATCAAAATTCTAATGGGCGCTTGTCGTAATTTAGCAACATTTATACATAGATAATAAGACAATCTTTTCATATGTTTCACCCAACTGATGTAAAATACAGTTTTACAGATCGTAATTTCAACAGTGGTTCACGATTACTCTCGGAAATTTCTCGAAAATAATGCAGCAAGCGCACTCGTATTTAAAGAAACTAGAAAACATACAAGCACGCCATATTCTTTGTTTTGTCTCACACAATTTTTAAATTGAAATATGAAATTAATATGAATACAACATTTTTTGTATTTCTTAGCATCTATTATCTAAATTAATAAAAAAGTAAGGATATTTTTGTACAATGCATTATATATATATATATATATATATATATATATATATATATAAAAAACACAACTCACGGATGTGAGACGTGGCCAGAGGTGTATTTTACCGCGGTTCTACTGGGGGCCATTGACATTTTTTCCAGATGGCAGTTGCTCTTAGTGGTACCCTGCGGTGGTTGTTTAACTTTTTTTTAAATTATATATATATATATATATATTTTAAAGATAGGTTAAAAAACTGCCGCACTGAAAAATCACGACAAGCCGTCGAAACTCTCATGTGTCTTGAGGACACTGGGCGATACCAATTTCAGACGGAAAATACACATAACTTCAAGTTGTTTAAAATTTTATGTTGAGTTTTTGTAGTCATATGATTTTTTGTCAACAACCTATTTCAGGCGAAAAACGCTGAAATGCCCTATTATTTTTCAACTATTTTTAATATTCTTTGGAATATAATAATTTTTTATTAACACTATAGCAGTTTTGGACGAAGAACATTAACATAATACAAAATTTATTATTATTGAAAATCCTACTTTAAACTTAATGTTCTTTCTTCAAAATAATCGATTTTCAGTAAAAAAATGTTGACACAATCTAAAATTGTTCTTGAACTGTAAATCTTCTTTGAAATCCATCCTCATTTTAGGTGCAAAACAGGTACATAACCTGAAATTGTTCAAAAATTCTTTATCTTCTTTGAAATCGGATGCTTTTTTTTTATTAACATTATCAATTTCCGGTATAAAACGCCAACGAATCCTAAAATTGTACACGGAAAAAAGTGGATCGTTAGAAGAACTCTCGAAACCACTAGTTCTAACTATTTTAAATTGAACCGCAGCTTTTCGTCGTGAATTTTGTTAAAATTATTATTTTTTGTTCAGGTATTTTAAACTGACTCTTTAAAAGAGCAAGATAAACAATTTCAAATAGTAGGATGCACTGCACCACTTGGTAGCCATCAATACTCAGCGAGAAGAAGTTACTATTTCGTGTAGTAAGCTTTCCTTCTGTGAAGAGTAACTTTGCCGATTTCGCATCGTAACGCGTTTATGTATATGTATATATGCACTGCACTCATTCTATACAAAACAAAAATGATGTACAATGTCGATCGATTTGAGGAGGAAAAAAATTATGTTATATATCATTACTGCACGTAATTTACGATTATTCTTACACAGGCGCACGCATAGAGTCTTACACATATGATCGCACGCTCAAACGCTTTGAAAAATCGCCCCCGCTGGGGAATCGAACCCTACCTGCCTACCTAAAACCTGTCCTAATACCTAAATATAGCGCACGCCTTAGTCAAGTGAGCTACGGAACCGCTTAGATTTTTCTGACAAAGTCTCGATCAAGCGGTTTCTCTGAGAAAAACGTGGCCAGCTAAGAAAATAAACGTCTACTTACAATTTTTTAAATTAATCTCTTACAGGTGATATCTAATAAATTGTAACGAGCTAGGGAAAAATATTTTGCTTAAAAGTATCAACTCACACAGTAAATATATTGTTAGTAATTTATATGTATTATTATAAAATGATTAAAATTACAATTTTTAAAAACTACATGTTTTGTATTTTTGTAAATCAAGACTTGAAAAAATGATTTCGAATGAAATCTTTGGAATTATTAATTTTGCTTTATTATCATCTGCCTTTATTTGAAACGTAACATTAATTTACATAACTGAAATGTGTATGAATAAAAAAATAGTTTAAACATTGTGATAATATATCAAATGCAAAATTGAAATCACTATTTTAAGATGAAACAAACATTGAATAGTGATTCAAATTTAAATTTTTTGCAAAAATAAAATTTTTCTCATGAGATATGGGGATGCTGAATTAGAATAAAAACTGTTTAATACCAAAAAAGACGGTTTCGAGAAACGAATATTAAAGATCGCGATATCACAGTAGAATTGCAGATTTTATTTTTGTTAAAAATCTTAAGAAAATGAGAAAAAAAAACATTTTTAATAAATTATATTGATTTCTACAAACATCAATGTGAAAAGGTTGAAAAAATTATTACTACTTTAAATATGGAAATTAATTTGAACTAAAATTGTATTACAAATTATTTTTTGATGACACATGCATGATTTCAGCCCTCTTCAACGCCTATGAAGCGGGGCTAAAGCTCTACTTTTTACTCCCTAGGGACTCAAAAGTGACGCCAGAGATGAATAATGAAAATTATGCAACTATGAGCTCGCATTTTATGATTATCAGCCCACTCACAGTAAAAACTGAGAGAAAATTTTGGTTGCAGATAATAGAATTTTGCGGTTATTTATGGAAGGTTACCATATATACCTGTAAAATTACCATAAATTACCGGAATTTTTCATAAGTTTCCGGAAATTTATGGAAATTAAAAAAAATGAATGTTGGGTAAGTGACCATATTCACCTGTAAAATTACCATGAATGACCGACATTTTTCATAAATTTCCGGAAATTTATGGAAATTTCAAAAAATGAATGTTGGGTAAGTGACCATATTCACATGTAAAATTACCATGAATGACCGACATTTTTCATAAATTTCCGGAAATTTATGGAAATTTAAAAAAATGAATTTTGGGTATTCCATGGTAAGTTACCATATTTACCTGTAAAATTACCATAAATTACCAAAATTTGCCATAAATTTCCGGAAGTTTGTGGAACATTTTCATAAATTTCCGGAAATTTATGGAAATTTTTGAAAATGAATTTTGGGTAAGTTACCATATTCACCTGTAAAATTACCACAAATTACCGAAATTTTCCATAAATTTCCGGTGATTTATGGAAATTTAAAAAAATGAATTTTGGATAATCTATGATTAGTTACCATAAATCACCTTTAAAATTACCATAGATTAGGTAAACATTAATTTCATGCTTCATTATACAAAATCTAATATCGACTGAAATCATGACTGTATTTCGAGAAATGTCTGAAATCATCCATTTGTTATGAAAAATATCTTATGCGCCAAGAAGGAGAGGCACTTTTTCTCCCCCTAGGTGCATAATATACTATTTAATTATTGATTCAAAAAATGATGTGTCGAAAACAATGCATTATTCTACTAAAAAAAATTCTTCCAAATAATATAATATTCGAACCTGGGTGGCTAAATCAAGTACGATCTCAATCATTTTTATTGTTATAAGGAATTAAAAATATCATAAGCAAAAAAATCCATAGCAGAAGAAATGTAAAAAAAAAGTATTTTTTTATGTATAATTTTTCATAATATTTTTATATTCTGAAAATTTGGTACAAAACAAAAAAAACTGTATCGAAGTATAGCGTTATTCACTATGTTTATTTATAACAATTATCTCAACTAATATTATGAAAAAAGAGAAACCATTATAAAATAGTTTCTGACAATTTATTTCCTTTTGTAAAATGTTATTGGGTGGTCTGTCTTATAGATTGAGAAGCGAAAATCTGTTGTTTTACTGATAAGCAAGTTATAAGTCGTCCTTCTTTTTTAATTTCAAGCGGACCGTCTAAAAAATTTTTCGGAAAGGGCCTCCACGTTTCTAGTTATGCCATTGAAGTTACTCAAAATTTCAAATAGTAGGGCTAACAATCTCGCGCAGTGCTTATTGCAATGCGAAAAAGGAGATCGAACTCACTTGCAAAAGTCAAACTCACAATGCTTTGCTTACTATGTGAATTAGTTATTCATACAGTTTATATGTTCAACTGTACTATTCCAAATAGTTATTGAAGCTACTTGTTCTTAGTAATCTTTCTTTTTACAATTTGAAGTAGTAATGCTGACTTTAGGTTTTGTATATTTTGAGATTACAATCTCATTCAGTATAAAAAACTATTTGAATTGTTACATGTACAATGTGAACAAGTAAACTTGAAGTTAACAATACATGAAAGTGAATCTAACTATCTACTTTTTTCCGTGTACAAAAATACAGAACTTAAGAACTCTGCATGATAATATCTATATAGAATAATACTAATCTGAGAAATCTGATGATTTTTTTTTCAATTTTTGACGAAATACACTAACATAATGTAACCAAAATTGTTCCAAATTGTAAACATCTTTCAAAATTTTATGATATTCATTTAAAATAATCGATTGGCGATGCAGAACGTTAACAAATTGTTTCAAAATTACAAATCTTCCTTGAGATTTCTAACTAAACTTTCGATTAAAACTGCAAGCCCAAACTACAATTGTACAAAAATTTGTAATCTACTTAGAAATCTAATAATTTTTACTGAAAATACCAATTTTTAGCGTAAAACAGCAAAATAACCTAAAATTGTTAAAAAGTTGTGAATCTTCTTTGAAATGTTTGAAATATATATTTTTTTAAATCAAATCAATTTCCGAAGCAACGTACTAACGTAATTTAAGATTTTTGAAAGATTCCAAATATTAACAATTTTTATGTTTGAAAGCACTCATTTTCGATTTAAAAGGCAAATGTAACGTAAAATTTTTCAAAAATTATGAATCTTCGTTGAAATCGAATGATCTTTGAATAAAAATATCAATTTCTGATAAAAAACACTAAGAAAAATCGAAATCTTTCAAGCTTATTGGATTTAAATATATAATCATTTTTGTTTAAAAATACCAATTTCAGGTAAAACGTACTAACATGACCTGAAGGTGTTAAAAATTTGATGTACATAAAATGATTTTATTTATTTTTTTATTGAAGATATCTTTGATTAAATAAAAAAAATGTATGTTAAAGAAACGGTTTCTTTAATTCAAAAGAATTATTTTTCGGAATGCTCTCCGAATATTTTTCACATCAGTACTTCTCAAATATCATCTATAGTTTATAATAAATACAATTTTCAATTCAACCGGAGGTTAGGTACGTCAGGTTTTTGATAGAAATCTTAATAAAATCTTTTTAAACTTGCATGGTGCATGTTGCGATAGATTTTTGTGTGCCAAAGTATGTGTCTGAGTTGTTCTGAATACGGGCGATACAATATTTTCTTGATCCTAAAAAGTTGTTCTTGCTTAAACAAAATGTGGTTGATCATAGAAAATTAAGTTTCCTTATTCAAGTATTTCTTGGATCAAGAAAATATGGTATCGTCCGTATTCAGATTAATATTTGCTTGATTTAATGCTAATTTATTTTCCGTGTACCATGATTCAATTGTTTTTAGCAGTACATATTTTATTTCCGACAATGATTGATCAATATCTACTCAAAATGAATGAACAATATAATAAATAATTAAAGAAAATGACATAATCAATTTCACAATTAAGAGGGTTAACGCCTGCAATCGGATAACCTATATAGATTATTACAATATCAGTATCATCATAAACTTTTGAATCCTAGTTTAAAACTGTTGACACATGGATGACATTATCAGTTGTTTTTCTAAATTTAATAATTGCTCAGCTGTTTAATTTTCAATATGAATTTACATAATGCTGATTAACGAATTAATGCTATTTTGATATTGGGCAATTGTTAACCTTTGAATTTAAAATTGTTCATATTATCCCGATTCTAATTAAAAACTGGTTTACATGTAATTGAATTCAATGTTTGACTATTTTTAAATTGCTTATCTGTGATATATTCTGTGCTGATAAATTTTTTATTATAGACAGAAATTTTCCACATTTTTAGATTTTGAAATAAATATGTTTTAATTCAAGTAATTCTATGACGAATTTATCTAACTTGGAAGTCTTTAATTGGAAAAGCCTAAGCGTAAAAATGGCACAAAGATATTTCCCAAAACTCCATTTTTTGTAATTTATTACATAAGAAGATTTAGTTAGAGATTATCTTTCTTTAATTTTTGTTTTCGACTATATAAAATTGTTTAATTATGAAGAATTTAAACTTTCAAAATATCATAAACTTATAAACGCATAAAAAATTGTTAAGTTTTATGTCCTTCCAATTTTAATTTGTTTAATTACGAATTCTTTTAACTCCTATACATTTACAATAATTTGCTTACTAAATTTACTTTGAATTTTAATAAGTGAGTTTGTGTTAATTTGCAATATTTTTAAACTTTAACAATATAAAATTTTACATTTTCGGGAGAGTCAAAAATCAATGTCACTGATTGGATTCTGTCGCGTGATGCAAAAAAATATAATGAAGAATAAAAAGAAGGCAAACCTGATAAAATATTTTAGCTTGCATGAAAGTTGCTGGACCAGATCGTTCAGCACAATAATCTGGTCCGACGTTTGCCATCAGGAACGATGAGTCGAAACTTGTCAAGTGTAAAAAAAGGTTACAAGTTTTTATGCGCCCAATAACATTAGAAAACTTATGTTCTTATAAAAATGCAAAAAAGAGAAATGCGTATCGTCAAAATATGTGGAATAAAAAAAGAGTCTTTTTATTTTCATAAATATTTTGCCGAAATGTTACCTAACTCCACGTGTATGGGAAAGTGTGTATGTTTGAATCCGAGTTGGAATCCACATTGCACACGTGCGAATCGCAGGACCAGTTTTTTTTCAGAAACTTTTTAAGGATCATCAACGAGGTCCTTGTGATCAGCAGAATCCAACTCGACCACTTCTTTCTTCTTTGCTCAGAATACCAAGAAATACAGACGACATTCGAATATACTAGTACACACTGAAAATGCAGTCAGAAATGAAAGGACCCTGTTTCGGTAGTAAAATGATAAGATCACTAAAATTTTTAGTCGGTGACCATTTAAAGAGACTTTTGTAGCTTTATTGCACTCTAAATATAAGGCTATTTAACAGAATCTTATATACAATGTGTTTCCCACAGATTTGTAAAGGAGTTCTTTAAAGATAATAAATTCTTTTCATTAAAATTTATAGGTGCTATATTGAACTCCATATAAAACACTATAAATTCCTGAGATTTAAAGTCGAACTATATTGCATCTTCAACAAAAGAGTTGAATTTTCAATCTAAAAAGTAGATTTTTTCAGAAAGCACTCGACTATTAAACGCGAAAAGATGAATTTTCAACAAAAAAGTTCATTTTCAACAGAGAAAGATAACTTTTCAATAAAATAGGTGAATTTCCTACCATAAAAAAATATTTTTCAACTATTTTGTTGCATATACAACCAAATAGTGGAACTTTCAACCAAAAAAGATTTTTCAGTCAAAAAGAAATAAATTCAACTTTATTGCTCAATTTTTAAACCAAAAAGATGTATATTTTGTAGAAAAAGTTGAATTTTTAACCCGAAAAAATTAATTTTCCACAAAAACCCTAATTTGCAACAAAGAAAGATATAGTTTCAATGAAGTAGTTGATTATTCCACGGAAAAGAGTTATTTTTCAACCAATAAATTTTGCATTTATAACCAAATAGTTGAACTTCCAAGCAAAAGAGAAGATTTTTTATCAGAGAAGTTTAATTTTTAACCAAATAGTTGAATTTTTAACCTGCAAAGATGAATATTCAGAGCAAAAACTGAATAGTCAATAAACGAGTTAAATTTTCAACCAAAAATGATTTTTCGGTCATGAAGGAAAAAAATAAAAACCTAATTATTAATAGATTTAATGCTTTCACGATGACTCATCATAATAAATTAAAAAATTTTAAAGCTTTTTCGGGTTTCAATCATGTGCAAAACTACGAATCTTGCTTTTTCATAAGCCGAAAAAACTTGAAACCTTTTTAATTTATCAACATTTCACTTTTCAACCAAAAAAAGATTTAATTTCAACAAAAAGAGACTAATTTTAAACCCTAAAGACAAATTGTAAAGCCAAAAATACCAATTTTCTACAAAACAGTTATTACAACAACTTTTAGCCCAGTATCCAACTTTCTCTCAGGTAGTTGAATTTTTAACCCATAAAAATAAATTTCTCAATGAAAAATTTCGAACTTCCATGATCATAGTTGAATCCTCAACCAAGACAGATTAATTTTCAACTACAAACTCGCATTTTTAATCGAAAGAGATACATTTTCAAACCGAAAAGATATACTCGCAACGTTCTAGGAAAGAAAAGTTTTTTTGATCAAATTGTGGAATTTTCGAGCCAAAAAAGCGAATTTTCTACAAATCAGTTAAATTTTCAACCCAAGAATATGCATTTTGAACACAAAAGGTAATTTTCAATGGAACAGTTAAATTTTCAACCAAAAGAGATGAATCTTCAACCAAAAAGGATGGCTTTACAAAATAGTTTAATTTTCAACAAAATAATCAAAATTTCAACCAAAACAGATGAATTCTGATTCTACTTTGCAATCAAAAAGTATTAATTTTCAGCAAGAAGATTACTTTTCTACGAAAGATGAATTTTTAATTCCTAGGTTCACAGCGCAGAACGAGCTGCAGAAAGGGGAAATACCTGCGGTAATTTTTTCACGAAAAAAGGGGAAAAAATAAACATTAATTTTTACATACAAAATGGAGAAACAATCTTTTTATAAGAAATGTTATATTTTTAAATATGTAATTTCAAATAGTCTTTAATGATTTCTGCCATTGATGATTTTTAAAATGTTCATGTTCGTTTTTTATTATGAATAATTAAGAATTATAATTTCAATTATTACTGCCAGGCGCAGCTTACTCTTACGATGCCACTCATACCAAAACCTCATTTTTCGAAAAAGTTTCGCGTATCTATGTTTTTCCGTTGTAGGGCAGAGGACATGCGGCTATGATAAAACCAAAATATTTCAAAAGTCTTTTAAAATCATATGCAGAAGATATAAAAATACTTCAAGACATGGGAAAAATGACTATTTTTACGTTTCATTTGATTTTGACTTTAGCGTTTGTAAACATTCTCTTATTTTATAATATTACACAAAAAGAGTGATGATTATTTAATTTTATTTGTATTCAAGGTTGATAAATTGATTTTCATCTACACCAAAATAATGTTAAATATATAATTCATCATTAAAGTTATTTGAATTATAATAAATAATTCTGTGTGTTAAAGAAATAATAAACTTTCATAATACGTGGAACATATTCTAATTTTGAATAGAATAATTTTGTAGATGTAAAACGAACAATTCTTCGTACAGTTCTTATGCATATTTACTAATTTCAGAGGATTTTCCGCGTAATTCTAATATTTCATTTTTAAGTTACGCATATTTAAAGGAAAAAGGGGAACTTTTCCAAAAATAAGGAAAAAAGGAATTTCAAAAGAGAGGAAACACATGTCATATGAGAAAGACTGATATAAAATATTTATATCTTTGAAAATCAACAGTTTTTGTCAAAACATAGATAGTTTTTTAATTTGTTTAGCTTTGTGGCAGTAATTTTACTCATTTTGTGTGAAAAAAGTTTCTCAAAGGCTGAAAGAAAAGAATATGAGAGCATAATGTTGATCGTAAGTCCAAGTCAAAAGTCTGAGCATTGTCCTGTGCTCTTGAACGTATTGAACGTTCGATAAATCAGTGATTCTTCGATAGAGTGCAGGACCGTGACTATCCTTTTATCACTTCATATATACAATATACGTGACCACATCTATTCAATAGTTTTCTTTCACACTGTTCTTCGCTTGCAAAAATAAAAAAAGAACAATGGAGTATCTGCCCCGTTCCGTATTGTTTCAGACAGTCCTTTCTACATACACTTTTTCAAGAAGAGTAAACATGATCTGGAATGCTTTTTTTTATATTTCTGTTAGCATCAGCTATATTAAAATAACATTAAACGACATAAAGAACGGGTTCTACTGGAAAAATGTTAATCAGTCTCAATCAAATTAGCTATTACTTTTCTAAAGACAGGAAGAAAAAATATCTCACCTTATTGAGGAAAAGAGAAACGCAGTCGAGATCAACTTAAGATAGATTCTAGACAGAAACATGCCTTATAAAGTAGTGACACTGAAATACAAGGGAAATTGCAAAGTGAGCGAATTGTCCAAGTTCAAGGTCAATTAGGGAGCGTTCACGTATCACGATATGTAACAATAAGTGTAGGGGGGAGGGAATTTTCCTTACGGTGTGTTATGTGGGGATGGGGGTATTTTTGACCCAATCAAGTAATATTTTTAATTGCATGTATTTCTGAAATAGCAAAGAGCGAGAAAAAGGATGATATGTGCGCAGAAGTGAATGATTTTCTTCTATTACACTGGACATTCAGAGCCGCATGAACCATTTCTATTGGATTTAGACGCATGTTAATAGCTGACGCAACTAACACGTCGAGAGTACTGCCCGCATGCTGTTTGTCACGCATGACTGAGCACCGTCTCTCTCTCTTTCGGTCCCGCAGTCCCTGCATCACCAAAACGCCGAAGACATCAATTCTCGGAAAGTTGTTTACCCGGATTTCTTAATTTCAAGTTTCAGTGTATTTAAAGTCCGTCGCAAAATTTGAGAAATGATAAAAATTAACATATTGGCGAAGATTTGATTGAAAAAAATAAAAGGTCGATTTTGTTTAAGAAAAACTCACACCTATATTTTTTGCTAGTTTTTTGTAGAATTTCGACTTCTACAAAGAAGACATCCTTTTTTCCAAATTAGCCCATTTTTTTCTTCATATTTTGTCAAATCTATCTTTGTTTGGAAGAAAAACGCGGAAGTTCAATTTAAAAAAAATAAAAGTGTAGGTTTGTTGTGAAAATCGAATTGTTATATTTTCAAAGAAATCTTTGCCAATTTCTTAATTTTGAACCTTTTTCTCTGACGGATAAAAAAAGAGAGATTATAATTGATTGTATCCAGTGTTTAGTTACGTTCATTTTATTAGAAACTGTTGAGTGGTTCTAAATTCTATTGAAAAAGAAAAATATTGTTTTATTCATTTTTAGCCATCGCTTCGTCTTGAAAAACCTTTTTTCAATTTAGAAAACGTCTATTATGTTTTTATAAACATAATACAAAATATTTCACATAACAGCGTGGGGGGGGGGGGGGGGAGGTCGAAAATAATGTTACCAATTATTGGTTTGAACACTCCCTTAGGGGTTACGCCAAAAATTATGTTTGGTCACAGGTTTAAATGGAAGAGGGGTCAGATGGTCAGTGGAAGTAAAGTTAAGAAATTCGATGATGAGTACGTTTCCTTATGGCAAATTTAAACAAAGTCTATGAATTTTGCGAAGTTTCACAATTAATTTTATAATTCAGACTTCAAACTTTTTCCTCCTTTTTTCTGGTTCGAAATTCAACTCAATTGGATGAAAATTCTACTATTTGGTTGAAAACTAAACTATTTGTTAAAAAATCATGTTATTTGTTGAAAATTCCGCTTTCCATCAGGGCCTCATTTTATTCTTTGAAGAATTCTCTGTAATTCTATTTTGGTGGATTTTATTTAAAATTAATTCAGAAATCATATATTTATTGTTATAAACAATGAAAGTTAAAATTTTTAAAAACACCGCTCAAATAAAATTGTGGAGAATTCTTCAAAGAATAAAAATGAGGCATTAGATAATTATATACTGTTAAATCAATAATTTTAACTTGCATTATTTTTTTCTGATGTACGCTTATAAGCCTCCGTCGAGATTTGCAGAAATTAATAATAGATCTATTTTTGTCGATTTTATCCATCATTTTGAAGATTGGCGACTTTTGTGATTGATTGTATGTAGTACATCATTAAAAGTTCAATATGGTATCTACATTAATTTTATTTAATAAAATGTATTCCTCTACTTTCGCGAAAAATCACCCTATTTGTCCTGTTCTAAGAGCTTTTTGAAATGCGAAGTCTCATATTATGGTATTTTCAATAACATATGGGTAAATAGGCCAAAATTGGTAGCGTAGTTTGTGGACGGCCCCTTATCAGCTTGGTGACTCGTTTTATGGTAGAAAATGCTATGCAACTGCGGTAGGTATGGAATTATTGGAAGGTCGAATATGGACCGAACGAAAGTAGCATGAATTTATATCCAGGTCATGGTAGAAAGAGTAAAGCGGACATTCTTCGAAGGTATATACAGTAATTCAGTGTTATGTACGGAATTAAAACGAGCGTCTTCACCTCGGTACGTAATCGGTGTGGCTCGACAGAAAATGTTGATTTCCGCCTTAGTCTCATTGAAGAATTCTTTAGTAGCAACGACCTGCGCTTTAAAGAGTTTTATACGAGCATTATGTGTCAACACCGATGACGAAGCATTTTGGTCCATAAAAATGTTCTGATGAAAGACTCGATTATCGAATAATAAAATAATTCTCGACATTTGTTAACCATTTATTCTTTTTTTTGTAGTTACTCTCACTCTGGGATGTTATCTCTGTTACAGTGACTTTTCCTAATCCCATAACTTTCTAGAGTGATTCGCGCAATCATAAATTATACTTCTTACAAATTGTTTGGTCCAAGTTAAGAGATGATCGTTTTCCTTTTTTTTTTACCGAGTTGAAGAAAATGAGAAATCTGAATTAAGGACCCGTAGGCCAGAATCAGCCTTGATATTTAACGGTGTACCGGGCCGATGATACGTGCCATATTCTTGGAAATGGCGAAAGTTGAATTAATAAAAAGTGACTGGTGATACCTAAGTGCAGATTACTGATATACAAACATAATTTTTTGAGTGCATTTTGTATTACACAAAATTTAAAGGTTTAAAGATGAAATATTGAAAAAGTCATCAGTATTGATGAATTTATCATTTGTTATTGAACCCAACTCAACAATAATATTCAGTCCAAAAGTCCATCAGTGTCTGATTTTTATAATGTTTCCGTCCCTTCTGCCTTCTTCTTTTCTCTTCTGAATTGCGATTTTATGATAAGAGGATTAGGTTTAATGCTTGACAGCTTCCAAATTATAAATCCGTAACCACAATGATATGTAATTTTACGGTTTCGTAAATGGGTCAGTGATTCTACTTTTTCATATGGAAATGTGGATTAAATCATAATAAAAATCAGTCAGAATTATATTTGTACGGAAGTGTGTTGAAAAAGTTTCTAAATATAAATTTGAGGTACAATAGTAAGATTGATGTGTAAACATCAGAGTGGCCGCAAAACTTCATTTTCAAAGTTACCTGTCTTTTCCCTCATTTTTCCCTGACTAGTTTCTCATTTTCCCTGACCATTGATATATTAAGACCAAAACTCTAATCTTGTAACAGTTGTTAATTTAGAATCTTTTATAAATGGAACAAAAAAATTTTACACTTCAATTTATAAATTTTTAATCTATTAGAGTTGACCAAGAACCGATAATCGTTCAAGCAAGGTAATAGTCAGCCAATTACCTCAAACTGAGGTAAACTTTCCGCGGTTACAGGCCTGTAACGTGCTGCGTCTAGCGGAGCTCGCCGGAGATACCTGCGATAAGGCTTAATGCTTCTGTTTCTTAAATTTTTCAATGAATTTTCAAGAACATAAACTTAAAAAGTCAAATGATGTAACAAAATTGCACAAGAAGGCCTGAAAAGAAATATGCTTCCAAAAGTCAGTTGTTTAAAAATCATATACTCAAAAAAGTAAATTTGTGTAACATAATTGCACAGAAGGAGCTAAAATGAGAGAAGTATGTTTCTAAACAGTGGAATCGGCTCATTAGAACATACTTCTCTCATTTTAACTTCTTTCGTGCAATTATGTTACACAAATTGACTTTCTGGAAAATATGTTTTTTAAAAAACTTATTTTTGGACTGATTTCTGACAATCTGCATGAATGGTGTAACTAATGTTCTTCTGAATTTGAAAGAATTCGATGAAATGCTTCAGGATGCCAGGTGGATTTTAACGAATTCAAGATAAATTTATAAGACTTCAAATAGATTTTAGTTAAATTCAAAAGAATTCAATAGAATTCGAAAAAAAATTAGAAATAAAAAAAATACATTGATTTCACTGAAATTGGGGGGGGGGGGGGGGTTTGAGTTGGGATCCTGGTTTATCGAGATTAAAATAAGTAATTGTAATTCAGATAATTCGTAGCAATTCACCTAAACCAAGTAATGTGCTTGTAATCTATTTCTAATCCGGTGAAATCCACTTTTTATCCGAAGTAATCCACTTTTAATCCAGTTATAATTCTTGGTAATCTACTTGTAATCCGCAATAATCTAGAGTGATCAACTTCTAATGGAAATAATTCGTTTAAGTAATTACACTTATAATCCACGGTAATTCACCCTAATGCAGATAATTCAAAGTAATTTAGTTAATTCCAGTAATTAACTTGTAGTCCAATGTAATTCAGCTAATTCGGTGTAATTTACATAAGAATCCAAATATTTTTTGAATATTTTGTTGAATTCTTTTTTTTTTTGAAAATTAATTTTACTAACTAAAAATTCAGCTATCCTATTTTCAGTTCAATATTGACCTATTTTAGTGGAAAATTACTCTTCTTCTTTGATAATTCATGATTTTGGTTGAAAAGTTAACTATTCGGTGAAAAATTAATCTACTTTGTAGGAAACTCAACAATTTTGTTAAAAAATCATTTCTTCGGTTGAAAATTCAACTATTTTGGTAGACAATTTATCTCTTTTGTTGAAAAATTAACTATTTGCTTGAAAATTTGTTTTTTAGTTAAAAATTAATTTTTTGAACTGAAAATTTAACTAAATACTTCATTTTTGGTAGAAAATTGTCTTTCTATATAGAAAATTCATGAGTTTGGTTAAAATTTTGTTTTTGGATAGAAAATTGAGATTCTTGCTTACAAATTCATCTTTTTGGTTAAAATTGAACTGTTTTGATGAAGAAGTGAAAAATTTTGTTGAAAATTTGTTTTTTTGTTGTTGTTAATTATTATAATTTTTGGACAGAAAATTTAATTATTTTATTTTTGGTAAAATTTGTCTATCTTCCTGGAAAATTCATATATCGTTGAAAATTAATGTCTAAACTAATAACTTAACTATACCTTTTTTGGTAAAATTTTTCGTCTTTTTTAGTTGGGAATTCAAATACTTCGTAGAAAAATCATACCTTCTGTTGAAAGTTTGTCTTCTTCAGTAGTAATCTTAGGTAATCCAGAGTCATTTTGTATGTATAGAGATAATCCACGATAATCCGATAACACGGAGTAATACAAATAAATTTATTCAAACTTCTATAAATAAATCCATGATTAGTTGATCTATAAAAAATATTGTATATACAACTGTAAAAAATCCTAATATTAATAAAATTATTTATAAAAATAATCTTCATCCGCCTCCACTGTACCCCATTTTGAAAGTGGGTTTCCGCTCGTTAACCCATCTTAAAAATGTGACTAAAAAGTGATTTGAGAAAAAAAGTTACTTTTTCGCAACCTTGAATGTTCTTGGAAATTGCTCAAAGTGCTTCTTCAAAAAATGTGCTGATTTTTGCCATTTAGAAAAAAATCCCTGACTTCTCATAATTCACCAAATTCCCTGATTTTTCCCTAATTTCCAGGTTTTCCCTGACGCGCGACCTCCCCGAAACATAAAAAATGGACTGGAGAGAAACAGAAAACTTTCAGCTGAATGATATCAATACATATGGTTAAGTGGATATGATTATCGTCTCTTGGTCCATCTGGTGTAAATTATAATGGATCTAGTGTCTTTAGCTTATGTTCTAAGCCGTCTCGAGTTGAAGGTTAGTAGCCTGAAGTAGCTGAGGTAACGCCCTTGCTAGTAGGATTTTCTGGTCTCTTCTTCAGATGTTCAAATAATGTACCCTAGTCCCTAGTAGCATCCTGTTAACATTCTGGCTCATTTGACGCTCTGGTAAATTGGATATTTTTCCCCCGCACGCGTCACGATTAATGCGACCACTTAGCTTCCCATGACGATAACGTCATTGATACGATTTTCAAGGATTAGATAGAACGTTGCCTAACGGCGGCTACCTTCCGACAGCGCGGATGATACATTTATTGCAATTAGCATACAATAAGAGCGAATTTGTTACAACTACGGATAAAGGGAAATTAATCGCTTCAGTGCCAAAAAAATTAGCTCTTCATTAATCCGTTTCTAATTTCACTCTCAGAGAGATCAAGACCTTTGGGTAATCACTGTAGTCACGGTTGCTACAATATTCCTATTACAAGTTCTAGCTATTTTCCACGATAATTTAACAAAATTTCGAAGTCCCACTTCAGATAAGTTAGTGTTTTATTTGTAATTCTCATTAGACACGAAAAATTAAAAAAATTCCAATAAAATTGATCAATTTCAGATTCATTTTTCACTTTTTTTTAGGAGAGACTAAAGACGTATTGCAAATTCAGCAAGAACATTAAAAAAAAGTATTCTCGAGATATTTTCATGTTATATCAAAGTCAAAAAAGCTTGCTTACAACAAGCTATTCAGTTGCGAGAAAATTAATGGATTGACAGGTAACGTTTCCCAGTTCAGTTTTGTGTCAGTATCGACTTTCAACATTAAATGTGAAGTGAATTTACATTTAAAAAAAAATGAAAATATGAATTCTAGCTATTGAATGAACGAGCTGAACTATAAAAAGTTTACTTGACAAAAATTCATGTAGTTTCGAGAGAATTTAAGAAGAAATTATGACTTTGAAATTCCTTAAGACTGATATTTAAACTTTTTGAATGATCATAGTAGTTACAAGTCGGCATATTTGACACAAATGAGAAATTAGTTTTTATATTATTCAGTACTGAAAGCTCGGGATAACAGAGTAATAAAAAATAAGTATCTCGTCTCGAGAAAATTTAAATTGTAGTTCTTACTTTGTGGTTAGAAGGATCTTCTCTTGTATCTTCTGATAACAATAATTACTGTTATTATCTTTATCGTTTTTACAATTTTTTGTAAGTTTATTTTCATTGCAATTAGAATAAATGAATTCATTATTTTATCCTGTCTCATACATCGTATTATAGTTATTTTAAGAAAGTCGTTAATCCACACTGTTAAAAATGTTTGGAATTCTCCAACACTTCTACAATACAAGCGTATGGCAAAATTGCAAACACGGTATTGGAATGCCGAAATTGCAATACATGTATTGTAAGTGTCGTAAATCGTGAAGTCACCGTCGAGAATTCCAATACATGTATTGTAGCGTTTATAAGTCGAAAATTGTGAAAAATCCGATCCATGTATCGCTGCATGATCCGTTGCATTTGAAAACTACAACATTATGTATTGTAGCGTTACCCTAAATTTCGGCAATAAACTTCCAATACATTTAGTGGAAGTTTTATGCGGAAATTTTTAACAGTGCAGGATAATGTAAGTTGTCTTTTCATTTTATAAAATGCAGCAAATGAACCCGATCTCGAAAAGTTGGCTAATATAAGCCAGACATCCGATTAGTTTTATATGGACTGAACCATTTTCAAGGTCGGAAGAATTTTTTTTCTTCAAATATAATTGTTTTATTTTTTTCGTGAATGATGCACGATATCACAAAACAGCAAAAAGTATTTTTTGTATAACGTTTCTAGATGCATACATTTTTTTCGCAAATCAGAACAATACCTATTGCCTCCATGAGATTCTCCGACTTCACGTGGTGTAGAAGCTGCATGTTGTATGGAACAACATCTCATGTGGTTTCAATGAGTAGACTGGAATTTTAATTGTAGCTAGGAAGAAGCATGAGATGTTACGCTATAGTAAATAATTTGTAGCAATAATAATTTGTGTTGTGGAGATAAGTGCATGATTTGTAGGGAATAAATCTTGTCGATATTCATCGCTATAGATGCTGGTTGGAGCCAAGGAAGCGGAATGAAAGTATATAACGCATAACGGGAAGCGACTAAAGAATCCAATACATATAAGACCGAACGGCAAAGTTGGCGTTAACGAAGTTATAACGAGCGACCAGTTGCTATCCTGAAGTTAAAATATAACTATAACATTTTAAATATAACGAGAATCCATGCCCAGCAGGAACACGTGAAATACAAACTTTCTACTAATAAAGCCTTGGCAGCAGGTTTCGATGCGTATATGTATCAGCTGCCAATCAACGACAGGATCACTTTTTAGCGGTGAGTGGCCTGTACTTTGGTGCTTTTTGCTCCACGCGTGGCTTTACGCCTTACATATATGCGGGTCCGATTATGCCGATCGCTTATGGTGTGTTGTAATCGATTTTCGGTATAATACGATTACGCTCAAATCATACAATTTACTTAGGAAACATACTTATATTTGCCATATAGTTCGCAATTTACACTGAAAAAACAAATAAAGTTCCAGCAACAAAATAATGTTGTTGAGTAGTTTTTCTTCGTTTTACGAAAATTTGGTTATCCTTACCAGAGATTTGATTGTTATTACGTAAAAAGTGGTTGGTGTATCAAAACAATTTATTTGTCTCAAAGGGGTTCGACGTGTGTGGGGGAGAGATGTGGTCCTCACTCTTCCCTCCCACCTCAGCAAGGTCCCTGATTTAAAATGATCAGCGTACTAGTGGGTGTCATTTGTGTTAGGCCCCCCAAAAAAATGGGTTCAGAGTGAGTGGGAGGAGAGATGTGGCCCATATACCCTTTGTCCCTACTCATGCCTAACACCTATTCCAAGGGCCCAACAAAAATCAAGCATCCCAGTGTTGAGCATTTTTAAATCAGAGATCTTGGAAAGGTGGGACAAATCCGTTGATCACATAACTTCAGCCAACTCCCCCCCCCCCCATCTTCCAAGGTCACTGATTTACAATACTCAACACTAGGATGTGTG
This sequence comes from Andricus quercusramuli, assembly GCA_932178445.1. NCBI lineage: Eukaryota > Metazoa > Arthropoda > Insecta > Hymenoptera > Cynipidae > Andricus > Andricus quercusramuli. Next base: position 250,044 of record CAKNXH010001005.1, read on the forward strand.
CTTTTCTTTAGG
>CAKNXH010001005.1:256059-298738 GCA_932178445.1 Andricus quercusramuli
GTATTGTATTATATTTTATATTTTGTTATGATTTATAACATAACGTTTTGGCGACTGAAAGTGCTGGGGACTACGCCTGGCGACTAGACGTCTAAGCGACTACTATCGGCGCAAAAATTATAGGCATCTGCATTTGAAGCTTAACAACTTAGCAAAAAAAAAAAGGCTACCCCAATTTCCCGGGACACTTTGCGGGACAAATTTCAAAGCGGGACAGAACGTACTAATGCGGGACCGTCCAGGCGAATGTGGGACGGTTGGCTACCTTGGCTATAAGTGATCCGTGAAATATGAAATATATTCTCTCTACCGTTATAAGCTATAGATTTTGCACTGATAACCTTGGGAATTTAAGCTATTTCTAGTTACAGATAGAATATTTTTTATTAGCTCTTGTAATTTTTTCGGATTTAGTTAGTTCACCCCATTTAGCAGTATACACTCAACTCCTAGAACTGATGGCCTCCACAGTTTCGTGATAAGAGGAGCCGCAGGTCCGAAAGAGAGGATCTGCTCATTTAAGCGTAACAAACAGCTCGAGGGCCGCAATCTCAGCGCGTGAGTTGCATCAGGTTGCGTCATGCTTCCAAATCCAACAGAAATTATTCGCGTGGTCCTGCCTGTTTATATTTGGATTCCCCCTGTCGAAGGTGATTCCCCGCGTAGCGCAAAATTTGAGCATCGTAATTTTTAAAAAAATTCGCGATAAAATATCAAATGAATCGTATTTATTATATTAAAGGATCAAGAAATCAAAATCTGTAATGGGCCGGAAAAATTGAAATAATGTTTGCATTTTCAAACGATTCATCTATAAGCGCTCAGCGAAATTTTGAGCTGCATTAGATCAGAAGATTTGCATCTTAAGCAGCTCATGAAATTCACATTCATCCAGCCTAATGTGTTATCAGTGCTTAAACACACCATTTCAAAAAATATCTACTTTTTACGGATACACTGAGAATCCCCTATAAGTCCGGTTTCGGGTATGGTACTATCGGCCTTGACTTAAAGCGAACACAGCATTCGCTCGCTTCGGGCTTAAACATTCAGGGGCGAAGAACCATTTCCAATTGAAATACATAATATTACCGCGCACTGCCCCTTCGTCGTTACGCTGGTGGTGGTTAAGCATGGTTCAGCAAGTGTCTCTCGACCCCGAGACAATTTTCGGAGCGATTTGAATGGGAGAGACTTAAATGGGATTCTCAATGTAATTCATCCAATGACCTTGAAGACACTAAATCGGACAGGGACAGTCCAGCCGCAATGATGATTTGACTGTTTGCACTTGGTTTGAATAAGAAACTATAATATATAGGAAATAGCAGAGATTAATGGTCTTTTATTAATAGGCATGGAAATTACTGTTTTAGGGTACACATATTCATGTTCGTAAGTGAAACCCATTTTTTTTATTTAAAGACCAGGGACAATGAAGTTTGCGCTATACGGAGAACCACCCACATATAATAACAAAATTTGTAACAAAAAATATTAAATACTCTTACAGTTTGTAATGCTTTTATTATGCACCTGCATGCTTGTAAATGTGCTCACATACACGCACGTGTGTGTTACATATGCATAATATATGTATATGTATAATAATGTATATGCATATATATGAATATAAGCACGGATGAAATCTATGTACAGATCGAGGCATCGGCCTTCCTGAATTCCAGTATATCCCGTTACTCCACCTGTCCGGGATGCGCAGGAAAAATATTGTCCACAGTATACTTGAAGGCACACCTCAGAAACGGACAAAATAAATTATTACATAGAACATAGTTTTAAGCAAACACGGAATCTCGACTTTAGATTCAATTAGGCTAATCCCTTCGATGCAGTTCAAATTAAGTCCGTTGAGTCCATTTGAAATTCTTCTAAATAGAAGAATTTACATCAAATTTATAATATTATAATTTTGAACTCGATTTTCAAGTAGAAAAGAGATTATGTCTTTGGTTTGTCATATAACCGAATTTAGGACTTATATCGTGCAAAATATATCTCACAGGTTGTCCCATAAATAAAGGGATGGCGTAAAACAATGCAGTACAATACTCCCTGAAACAATGGCGAAACAGAGAGAGAGAGAAACAATGGAAATAATAACGACGTGTGCTGACAGCGCATGTGCCTTAACGCGCATCCGTTTAGTGAAAATAGGAGTGTTGTTTCGGTTTAATCGTTTTGAAACGCAGAAAATGTAGATTGTTCTCCACGAACTTTATTTTATTATCAGGAAGTTAATTTACATAACTTTTACATAAATATCAACTCTACTCCTGAATTAGTGGAATTTTATTAATTGCAGCGTTTAAAATTTGAATTTAAACATTGAAAATTGAACAATTTTATACTCAAAGATAAATTATTCTAAATTGTTCAATGTAAAATTTAGCAAAATCGCAAAATAAGAAATTTTTATTGTGCAGTTCCTCTGTAGAAACCATCTTAAACAATTTTTATTTTGAGAGCCTTCAACAGAAAAATTTTAATTGCAAATTTGCACACTGAGTTAATTAAAAATTGAAAAAATCAATATTAATTTTACATTAAGGGCAACAAAAATTCGGCAAATTCAAAAATAACCAATACTAATTGATCAACGATTAAGACTTTCAATTTCAAATTGTAAAAGATTGATACATTGAAGTTTAAAACATGGTATTATTTATAATTTCCTCATTTAAATTTTATTCAATTAAAATTTTAAACCGGATAGATCTTAATGCTTCAATAAGACGACATGGTTGCCGAAACTTTTTTTTTTAATTTATGAGTGTTAGAAAATTAAAGAAAAAACTTGAAAAGCGACAAAATGGCGACGGTTTATCTGAAAATATTCAAAGTCAATTTATTTAAAACTTCACCGTTCTTTTTTCTTTTGCTTTTTTTTTTAGATTCACCTTAATATAACGCATATATTTCATAATATGGTTTCTTTTTGAAATTTTTGCAAAACTACGTATAAAATCCTTGAAGGTTAATTTCTTCCTTAACAATGCGATTTTATGTTGTGATGGAAAACCAATGAAGTTTAAAACTTGATGGTTTCGATTATTTTAAAAATGCCGACTTCGAAGGCAAAAGTTTCGTGTAAAAGTTATTGAAACTGTTAATTTATGTTTTTCTTTGCTTTTTTATGACACATTAAGGTTGTTTTATTGAAAAAAATAAACCCTAACAGATTTGATAAATATTTTCACGAACGTCTCGAAAATAACGCGAAATAGAAAAAAGTGTCAGAAAAGGCTGTCCTAGAACTGTTTCATAGAAAAAATTGTATTCCCTTAATTTTTTTATCTTGTCTTTTTTAGAAAACTTTAATTTGTGTGTGTGTGTGTGTGTGTGTGTGTGTGTGTGTGTGTGTGTGTGTTACATGAGAGCAAATCTAGAAAAAAATCAAAAGAAAAAAAACTGTGGAATTTTAAATAAATTGACTTCGAATATTTTTAGAAAAACCGCTGCCATTTTGTTACTTTTGAACTTTTTTTAATTTTCCAACGAATTTCAAAAAAGGGGAAATAATTGTATTAGAATCACGCGGAGAAACATATATTTCAAGACTCAATATCTGGATTTTCAACTATAGGACAATGATATAGATATTCAGGTTTAATATCTTGATATTAAAATTTAATATCCAGATAGTAAAGTTTAATATCTGAATATTTTCATATTCAGAGTTTTTAATACCTGCATATTGAATTTTAATAACATAATATTCCAGCTTAATATCTAGATCGTTGTCCTATATTTCAAAATCCAGATTTTGAATCTTAATATCCATTTTTCTCCGTGCAGAATGAAAATTTCAAATACCCATATTGGATTTTTAAAAAATCACGTTTTTAACAAAAATTTGGAGTATTTTTTGATAATCTGTATATTCAACTTTCAAAATTCACACATAAATTTAAAAAAATATATTTTCGACAAATCAGCAAGACACGTGTTCGTGTTATTCCCTTTGAAAAACAACATATTTTAGTGACAAATAAATATGTGACTTGAGCTTCGATCATCTGTGCAATTTGAAATGAATTCGGTCAACAGAATCAATTTACAACTTGAAAAAATCCCACAAACATAATTCACTGTAGTCTGGAAATTCCGAATCATAATATAATCTATGATCCATCGCGATAAATATATTTTTATATCGTATTGCTGACATAAAGTGGGTTTTATACTTTCTTAAAATTAAATTCTCCATACTGTGTAAAGAGTTCTTTGAATGTTAACTAGAACAATTTTTCGTGCGATACGTAAGCGCCAGGGCCCGGCAGGCCTCGAATACAACAACTGGTTCCCAACTGAATAATTAAACATTTAGAGACTTACATATCAAAATGGTAAAATTCAAACCGTCAGTAGTAGATTTTACAATAAGGCCTTAAAGTTGATCAGTTCACTATTCGTAAAATTTTCATTTAGAACAGTATAGCGATTTGAAATAACTTGAACACAAATGTTATATGAAAAAATTGAAATTATTTATATAAATATACTCTTGCTGATAAATCAGTCCTTCGCTCTTAGAAATTCTTTAAAGTGCAGATCTTTTTGTCGCATTGTATTAATTTACCTTCAGCTCAAAGAACTCACAACTAATAACTAATATACAGCAACAAGTTCTTTGGACTCTGCCACTGAATCGCCAGTTAGCGTACCTGCTGGGTGTCAATGATTGATCAGCTTGCTTCATTCCAATCAACGATCTTTAGTTTATAGTTGCACTTAATCGCAATTTTACTTATCCTGAAACCATTTGCATATAAATTGAAGCGATTCTCATACCCATCCTCTCATCTCTATCGTAATTTCACTTTCATAAAAGTGAATATTTTTACAAGCTTGTTTCTAATTAACTCGAAATATTATTTCGTGCGATATTCTTTTCAATTACAATTTCAATTCTCACCAATTTTTACCATTTCTACAATTCTTAGGGTTAACGCAAGAACGTACGTATTCTGGAACGCAGCCAAAAGAAGGTGTCGCTTCAGGAAAATAGCCAGCAAGCCTAGTTAGAAATAGAGGGAACAACGTACATATTCAGAAATAAATTTTTTATCAACTTGAATTTGAGCAAAAAAAATTCATGTCTGAATAGGTGTATACGATATTGCACTAACCTGACGAATTGTAGAATTTTTTATGTTTCCATTTGAAAATATGATTTCCCCACTTTTGTTTGTGGATCAAGTAAGAATTGTTGATCTTCAAAGTCTGAACAAATAATTAATTAGTAGCTTTGAAATAAATACAGAGTTTCGAGTAAGAAACCTTTGCCATGGTGAGTTTAAACCGTGTAACTTTAAAGGAAGTTGGACATCACGGTCGAGAATTCTCACTTCTTTTACCTTCGCGGTAGCTAGACATGAATCTACTCCAACTTCAACGAACTCTGGCTCGCTCAATCAACAAGGCGAACGACCGTTCGCCTCGCATTTCAATTCTAATTTACACCAACGCATTGTAGTGCCCAGTACAGCAAGTTCCTTTTTCCCTCGTCAAATTGAAGAACAATCAATATAAATTTCTCTTCGGTAAACTATTTTGATGATACCTTTCAATTTCATTGTGAGCATAAAAATATAAGCAGTGCACAAATTGATTTGCAACCGAAATCTGCGTTAGGAATTTTCAGCACATACAGTCCACTTCAAAATTGAACATTTTGATTTTGAAATTATATATATTTCTTATAAGTTTGGGTAGTCGTTCCAAAATTTCGGGTCGACTATTATTCCATCCCTTTTTCCTGCTCCGTCGATTTTTCGGGGCAACTAGACGTCATGCCTACAGCAAAAGAAATAATTGTACGCCGGTACAGGTAACTCTTGTTACCCCGATAACATTGCATTGCTCGCTCAGCTTCAACCACATAGATTGGCTATTTTAGGCAAACCATTATGATTACGTTTTAAATGTAGACGAAGAATATTTATGGGTAAAGATCTTTCATACCGGAGTTTTCATGATCCAGCTACACTTCAATAGCTGCCCATAGTACAATGTATAGCATATAGAACCCTGTAGCATCAAATATGATTCTTTATCAATAAAAGTGTTTCCAATGAAATCTTGAAGACAAACATGTAAAATTAAAGGAAATGTAAATCCACATACTGCAAATAGTCTTTTGAAGCTTTTTATACAGCCGCACCGAAAAAACAATTTTTTGGGTTGTATTTTCACGGCCACTCAAACTCCTCAACAATCAAGAGTTTGTAGTATGTTTCTTGGTAAAATTTATATTCCTCTTGCAGAACAAACACATCATCCTTCCATTTTCGCTAAAAACTTTTATTAATGGGATATTTATTTCTAATTTGTATCTGGTTGTATTCTGGTAGCGGGTTAACGAATCTTTCATTCAGCCAAAATTTGGGGTGATCCAGCCATAGTCTGCATGGATGTTTCTTGGGAAAATTAAGTTGGAGGGTTACACTGCATACTGGCGTAAGTGCCAAAACCGAATTTTACAGAAGAAGCAAAAAACTGTCTAACTTTCACGGAATTGATTCTACACGAATAAACGCGAAAAAGTTTCGAGGTGTTGCTAGGCTTTATCAAACCGTGAAACGAACATCTTGAAAGAAGCAACCATCTCCGAGGAAACCTTTGTCAAAGGAACGGCGTGTGCCCAAAAACTCTGATTTTGATACAAAGAGAATTAAATAACTTTCATTTTTGAATTAAAAAAAAAAAAACAAGAAAGTACCTTCGAGTTATTGTTTAGCTCTATTGAATCGCGTGAAGAAAGCTTTAAAAAATAACCATGTGCGAGAAATCCCTTGTCAAATATCGGCACATCCCAAAAAACTGAAATTTTGATACCTAAAAAATTGCGTAAATGTTTTATTCTTGAATTTAGGAAGAAAACAAAAAAGTGCTTCTGATCTATTACTTAACTCTTTAGACTGCGAAAAGAGCATCCTAAAATAAGCAATTCCATCCGATAAAACCCCTCACAAGTAGTGCGGTGCGTCCCCAAAAACGAAAATATGGACACCCAAAGAGTTGCATAACTTTTTCATTTTTTTCATTAATTAAAAAATGAAAAAGTGCTTTCGTGCTATTACTTAGGTCTATTTGGTAGTGAAAAGAACACGCAAAACGTTGAAATTACTTCATAAAAAAAATACCAAACTAGGATTTTAACCCACTTCTAAACCGAACTGGACCGTAATCTTTTACGGAAATATGAGTTAGGTTAAACAAATTATTTCAGGCCAATAAACCGCATTTCCGAAATTGGGCACTTACGCCCATATGCAGTGTGATCCTTCAATTCTAAAATCAAACATGCTACCTTAACCATACTAGTATTCATGCACCTTCTATATATGTATTGTTCGATATAGTAATACGCCTGACTGAAGGTAAAATATTTTCTGATTAACTTAGATAGAAATTCTCAACCATAATCATGTAGCTAATAATCCCCAAGTATTTCCTTCAGTGTGTTTTTTATTAATTTTATAAAAGATACTGAAGCTTATTTGAGGAAAAATAGCTCAAATTAAAATTTTCTATTTAACAATAGTTACTTTAATTGGTGTGTATCCACTTTCGTTGTAAAAAAGGCTGCAGTTGTTATATAATGATCAAGGACTGGTAGTTTTTAAGAAACTATTAATAATAATTATTCCTAATAAAGCCAATCAAATGATAAAATCGGCTGTTGATCATTGATTATATAAGAATAGCAGCTTTTACCTACAATTGAAGCGAAGCACACAAAACTACAACAATCACATAACTTTTGTTGAATAAACAATAAGCAATAATATTGCCGAGTCTAAACATTCGGACTGTCCGTACGTTCATGTACGTTCATAACACGGTCGAGTCTAAATGTACGGACCTGGAAATATGAAGGGGGCAAAGGTTGTGTCCGGACTTACAATTGAAACAAGGAGTGACATTGATGAAAAAGGCAACATAGCTTTATCGAAATTTAGCATATTCAAGAAATGAGCTACGCACTCTGAGCCTACGTTTTCTTTTCTCAGATAAAATATCGATGTAATAATATACAATGACCTCGACGTCGACTAACTAGTGACTAGCAACTATCATTTTTCGTAATAACTTTCCAACCTGTCTATTGACACATATCAATTCTGCAAGTTCTCAGTTTTATTGATGTCTCAAACAAAATCCTAGTATATGACTGAACTATCCTAATCAATAACGATAATTCCTCGTTCCATTTTCGTACTATTTATTTTATTAATAGCTGGTTTTTAACTGCTCATGTGCAAAAAATTAGGGAAAAATACTGTAAATAGTTTTCATTTTTTATCAAGACTTCAAGAGGCAATTAAAAACGCCTCTGGCTTCTTCACTACGCAAGGTAATAAATAAAATAAATAATAAAGTGACGTGGAGAGTTGCTTGATCAAAATAAAATATGAATTGACGTCAATGAAGATGGTAAACAAAATAAATGTCTAATCCCTAAGGTATGATCAGATCTTGTTTCTTGAGGCCTTATCTCTGTGGCTTATCACTTTAATAAAAAAAAAGTTTTCGACTGCAGTCATGAAAACGACTCATCGAACCGGTCTTCCGCGTTGAAATACTAGTTTCACAAAGTGTGCCGATGATAACGGTTGACATTGAAGTTTTACGCGACATGAAGACAGCCAGGTATATAATCCGTGCCAATGTCATCTTTTCGTTTTCTGAAATCTTACAGGTATTTGCCGTAATTATCATACGTGTTTCCGGTCGGCTATTCTTTGCATAATTTGCCATGAATCCTATACAAATCAATTGTAAATGCGAGAGAAATTCATTGAACATTTTTGAGAATATAATTGAAAACAAAATATTCTTTAATCCATGTACCACCTGGTACCACTTACCTGGTTGCTCACCTTGCCGACATTTTCTTCGCAATAACTCGCGTTCACGCAGAAAAATGTCGGTAAGGCAGGAATTGGGTGAGTGATACATGACTTTTAAATGCATTTTTTTAATGTAAATATTTTTTGTTGCAGGAGTAGGGGGGAAAGACCCTCTGCCATGGTTCTGACTGTGACAGAGGACACTCCGGCAGACATGTTGGCTGGAAGCATGGAGCTTCTGGTCCAGCTGCCAAGAGACCACACTGTCCAGACGCAGAGGGTCACAGTCCAAAGAAGGTAATTTTATTCTCACTATTTTATTTTATTTAAAAATTTTAGCGGACCCAAATAATATTCAATTCTTCCTTAAATCAAGAGAAAAATATTTTTGTAGGTGCTTTGCTGATACAGATGGATATTAATAGAAATACAAATTGCACAATTTTACGTAATCCGTCAAACACGACCCACAGACGGTCTCATTTGATATCAAGACTTCGTCCGACTGAGCAATAAAATCAGATCTCGATTCCAAAAACAACACCTTCTTATGCCCACAATGTTTTTGTATATCGCAGAATCCATCCACGCCATACAAAAATATCCCATTCTCCAAGGCTTCTCATTGAAAATTATTTAATTTCGAACTCTCTTAGATTCTTGGTAGCTATTTGCACAGGGGAAAAAAGTTCCCGGCCATGAAATACTTTTCCTGACCATTCAAAAATATTTTTTTATGAAAAACAGTTTAATGTAATGGCTTTTCTTATTAAATTATTCATTATAGCAACACTTTTTTAGAACTAAGAAAGGATGTGATTGCATTTTTGACTAAAATTAAAGAAGGTGAAAAAAATAATTTTAAAATATTTTAATATTCGATCGGATCGCACAGTTTCAAAATAGGCAGGTTCAAGACGTCAAAATCTTTCGACAAAGAAATATGTTGTTTGAGTAAAATAAAATTCTATACGGTTACCGGCATTCACATTTTAGGGTCTGTTTAAGAAAATACAAATTGTTTCTTTAACATTTGATAGCTTTTTTGACTTAATTTGTTTTCATACAACAAAAAAATCTCCTCTTAGTGGAATGGTTTACCCCTTATAAAATTCACAAGACCTTAATAATAATTTTTTAAGTCAGTCATCATATCTTTGATGAAACATTAATATTTATTTTTGATGAATGATAACACTGGTCAACATTTGATACAAGAATTATCACCGGACTTCATTGGGGTATACTAGGGGTTTTGGGGTCGCTGATTTTGAATCCGAGGTCGGTTAACCTCTACCACGTCTGGTTCAAGGTCATTTCAAGGTCAAAGTGAGAAAAACTGGCTAAATATATCTGAAAACAAAAAAATATATATAGGGTTTTCGGGTCGTTGAGTCAGAATCTGGAGTTTGCATGACCCTTTGAGGTCACCCGAGGTCATTTCGAGGTCATACCAAGGTCATACTGAAATGAAAGTGATAGATAAATGTGAGAAAAATCCTATATAGTTTTGGAGGTCACCGAGTCCGAATCTGGGGCTCGCTTAACCCTGTGAGGTCACCCAGAGGTGATTTCAAGGTCACGTCAAGGTCATACTTTCTATCTTAAATGTTTTCATTATCAACAATAGCGTTCGGCGTGAAAACGTTTACGTTTACCCCAGATTCAGACTCGGCGACCCCCGAAACCACATATAGGATTTTTCTCACATTTTCCCAGAACCTTCGTCTCAGTATGACCTTGGCGTGACCTCGAAATCACCTCTGGGTGACCTTACAGGGTCATGCAATCTCCACATTCTGACTTAACGACCCGAAAAACCTATATACATATTTTTTCATATATATTTAGCCAGCTTTTTCTCACTTTGACCTTGAAATGACCTTGAACCAAACGTTGTAGAGGTTAACCGACCTCGGATACAAAATCAGCGACCCCAAAAATCCTAGTATATCTGCTTATGAGCAAAACTTTTTTTTCGAATGAAAGCTTGAAGAATATTAATATTATAGGCTAGCATAGGAAAATTAAAATCCCCCCCCCCCCCTCGATTAAAAATTTTTTCAAAACAAATTAATCTTCAGAGCCATAGAGATTTATAGCCCAATATAACAAAAATTGCATTTTTCCTCCACCCCGAAATTTTCTAAAACATTCTCTGTTGATCCTAGAATATATTAAATCTTCCAGGAGTAAGAGTTTGAAGTATATAAACCTAAATACATACTTTTAGAGGGAACAAAAAATTAATTTCCTGAGTCATAAATATTCAGAACACAATATAGGAAAATGAAAATTTTTCTCTCAACCTGAAATTCGAAATTTTCCAAAACATTTCCCGTTGGCTGCAGGAAATTATAAGTCTTCCAGAAATTGGAGTTGGTACCAGGTAAATCTGAAGAACCACTTTTAAAAAGATAAAAATTAATTTCCAGAGTCATAGAACTGAATATAGGTAAATTAGAATTTTTTCTCGACCCCGAAATTTTCTAAAACATTTCCTGTTGTTCCTAGGAAGTTGTAAATCTTCCAGAAGTCGGGAATTTTTCTCCCACCTCGAAATTCGAACTTTTTTAAAACATTCCCTGTTGATTTTATAAAGTGGTTAACCTTAGAGACGTGGGCGTTGGAATAACCAGTTAAATCTAAAAAAAAACAACACTTTTAGAATGAAAGAAAATTATTTTCCAGAGCCATAGAGATTTATAGTCCAATATAAGAAAATAGGAATTTTTCCTCACCTCCAAATTAAAAGTAAAATGAAACATTCCCTCATGGTCCTAGAAAGTGGTAAGTCTTCTGGAAGTGGGAACTGGAAGTAGGTAAATCTACAGGAGTAGAAAAAAATGGACATCCGGAGTCAAAATTTTTCACCGTCTTGTAATTTAGAATTTTCTGAAACATTGCAGTATAACGAGGCTAGAATCAATTGAGTTACGCTCACCGCGAAAGGAAGTTGGTTTAATCGTATGATAATAAAATAATAAATTCGCTGTTCGTTCTAGGAATTTGTACGACTTCCGAAAATAGGAGTAGTAACGAAATAAATCTAAAGAAACTCTTTTTGAAGGAAAAAATATATAATTTCAAGATCTAACATTTCTCCACATTCCGAAATCCAAAATTTTCTTAAACATTTCCAGTTGACACACTTAAAAAGGAGTGGGATTATAGTTTTCCCACTTTGTCGGTCCAGCAGCCACTCTGAAATCGAAAATGTTTAATTTTGAGCTTTTTTCATTGCAAATATTCAAACTTGAAATGGCATTTTAAAAATTAGTATATACGATGAAAAATGATTAATATCTATAACTTCAGTTACCAATGATTGAAAAAGCACAACATTTTTATTTTCAATTCCATGATTAAGAACATAACAAATATAGATCTCGAAGGACTTATTTTTCTGAAAGACCTAGTTGGAAAATATGATTATGTCATTACAGCTCAGGAAGCAGGTTCGCGGCAAAACTTGTGGCAGTTAATTTTTCTAATTACATACTTGAGCAGCGAACCGAGTTTCGCTGAGCTTGTAAAATGATTACAGTAATAGCTGAAAATTGTGCACAGACTGTCAATGTCGTTTGGCAAAATGTGCTGCTCCTTTTTTCTACTTTCGCTTTTTCGCTTTACCGTCAAATGTGACTCACTTAAGAAATTACAGTGATAATAAAAATATCAGACGACTTTCTGTGCATTTTTTACGATGAACAAAACAAGCTGAATATCCTTGGATTAAATCACGTTCCAATGCTCTGGACACCCGCAATTTAATCGAGCGCAGAAAGAAAACCTTCTTCTCCTCAAATCGTTTCTTTTGCTATTTTTTTTTGCTTAGACTTTCACACAAATGAGCTGTTTCTTTTGAAAGTGCGAGAAAATACTATCGCATTTGCTTATCTTATTATTGTCATTATAAAATATCCAATCTGATTATGTGAAATTCTTTTCTAGGTATTTCGTGCACCTGCGTTATTTTAAGTCGCTGAAATAAGTAATCAAAGATATCAAATTCTTTGAAGGATTATTATTTAAGTGACGAAAACGTTATTGAAAGAAACTTTTATTTCATGTTTAATGTTTATTTCCCCAATAAATAATTTTGTAGAGGTAGGCCGGACATTGTAGAGGTGGCAATAAAGGAAGTAAGAATTTCTCTATCTCAATCAAAACAAATTATGCGGAAAGGATTGAAGTTTTTCGTCATAAATTAGCATGCGGTGTACAACCGTTAAACGTACCAGTGTCCACCTTCAAGAAACATTTCACAAAGCAGGAATAAAAGAAACAAATCAAATTCTTACTTCAGAAATGAAACGGTCGATTTGTCTAACGGTCACGTTCTAAGGCTGTCGTGAAAACACCGTTTGCCAGCATCAAGAAATAAATGACATTATTTTAAGAAAGGGAAAATAAAACCATTAAAAATAAAAAGAGATTTTCTTCGCTCCCAAGTCTTAACCCTGGATGCTAAGAAATAACCTTTGTCCCACACCACAAGTCCCAAAAATGTGAGACTCAAATTTTTAAGGTCCACCAATATGATGGATTGAGACTCCACTGAGAGTATAAGAATATAACAGTACGAATACTAAAAAAAGTGTTGTAAAACTGAACTTATAATTTTAACAAGAAAGCCAAAAATGTTCGATGAGAAAAAGTTACCCAGTTTCCACTGACCAGAAATTAGAGCAGGCTCGGCTGCGGATGTCGATAAAAAATGTAATCTTCAGTTTGAATGAAAAATAAAAACTTACTCCCGAAATATTGAGTTTCTGAATGCGGATAAAAATGGTTTCTTCAACAAAATTTGGTCAATTCTGAGTTTCAAGTAAGTTGTCCAAGAATTTCTAGGCAAGAATTGGACTAATTTTGAAAATCGGATTACGGCAGCAATCAAAAAGAGATTTTTAAATTGTTCACAAAAATAAAATCTTGCTCCTGAGATATGAATATTCTGAATGAGAATAAAATTTAGATTTTCTCAACTCATTTCGATAAATTTAATTACGTTAAATGTTGCGTGTAAATATAATTTGTGAAAAGTTAAGAACTTGAGTATCTAAATAAGTAGTAAGTAGATATTCTCTATAAAGTAGGTTTTACGGATATTGAAGTGTGTTTAAAATCAAAATTAATCAGCACCAAGCTTAATAAATCAGCGAAAAATTTAATGCTTGCGGGAATTTAAATTAATTTTCTAACTCCAAAAAGGTCAGGTCACGTCAAAACGTGTGCACAAGTTCAGCATAAGGTTCGCATTCATTTGCAAATTAAGTTCAACCGCAATCTTCTCTATTCGCCATCAATCATTCCTCGTTTCACAAGCAAGTTGAGGAGTGTCGAATAATTCCAATCGAGAAGACGGTTTAGAAATTGGCAACTGTTTTGTGTGGCAATTCATTTATTAGAACTGTCAAGACCTTTGTACATGAATTAAACTTGAACGACAAATTTATATGAAAGAGGATCTCAAACTAATTAAGTATTATTAGAAATAACCGAGAAGCAATTCTAAACTTTCTTTATTTAAATATAATAAATAAGTAGTAGTATGTATGAAAATACGATAGAATTAAAGAAATCAAGTTTATGCTGTCTTCTCTCATTTAAATTTTCGTCTTAATTGTCAAGGAAAGAAAACAATTTATCCGCTCTCGAAAAAACCAGTAGAAATTAACCCAAATTTCGGCACTGTATGTTTTCAGGATGTCCCTTAATTTATTATTTTTCCCCTCGAAGGAATAACCTCAGGCATTTTATAGTGTGGTAATTCATTTCCCGAAAGATATGATAGAATGTAAAGATATTAAGTGGAAAGTATTCTCGCAGAAAGCACAGGATGCCATATATATTTTATCGAAAGAATACCAGTTTCGTCGATCTCTCCTACTGAAATTGCCTCCGAGTCTGAGAGCTAAGAGAAAAAATAAATATATCTCGCGAAAGTACGGATCTTTCTGATGAGATTAATGTCGTCATACAGCTTCCTAAAATTACAAATTGATGTTAATCGCATGTTAGTGTAAATGTGTAAAAGAATCGAGCTAATATTTGGGAAATAGATCTTGGACCTTTTTTAAAGAAGGTATATTGTAGAGAATATACTATATTTGCGACATAATCTGTGCAATTTCAACTTAAAAAAATTAAATGAAAATTAAATATGATTATTGTTTTTATTTTTTTTTCAGTACACCCATGATGGACCTTCTTGTGCAGATCACTACGGCTCACAAATTGGCTGCTTCCAGTTACACCCTGCAAGCTATTGGCGAACGGGGTTTGATTTTACCTCATCAGCCTAACACTCCGATTGGGGCACTGGATGCTCTTCAAGTAAATATTTCAACAACTAAGAAATGCCTTTTACTAAGAATCAAATCGTATATTTTTCCCTCTTATTATTTATAACAAATATTCTGTATTTCTATGTTTTTTTCTTGTAAGAAATCTTTTTCCTGAGAGAAAATGCGGAAAATTGAAAGAATGCAAAGTACAATGAACTTTTATTCATGAAGTAAGAATGTAAATTCCGAAAATCGAATTCTTCCACAGTTTCTAGATAACAAAGAAATGTTCTTGAAAACCCAGTGAATTGAAAAATTAGACGACTAGAACCCATAATTTTTACAATCACAATGAAACTTAAAAGACTATAGCATCTAGTGAATCGATTATTCGCTTCCTGTTTTATCGCAAAGATATTATTAAAATTGCCACGCACTGATGAATCTCTGTCTTTTGCCTGTCATTAGAGTTGTCTCTGTTATCAATGTCATGATTTGCAGTCTCATTTCTAGAAAAAAAAGAGTAATCATGGTCAGTAAGGACAAGGAAGATTACTGAAGAGGGGTTGACTCGGCAATTTCAAAACTTGACTTTGACACTCTCTTTTCATCCGCAGGTTAAATTGCTTCCCAAGCAAGGGACCTTTTTACCACGCAAAACAAGGCAGGCCAACCAACCATTTGAGACGACGTTTCGATTACAGGTGAGAGCAATCAAAACTCTTTCTTCAACTCTCAATACTAAAACTTTATTCGCAAAAAATTATGCGCGTAAATTTATGTATCAGACAAAAACTCTGCAGAATCATTTGCAAAAAAGGGTGTTAAAGCATTACGTCTCGTTTATTGCGTCACATTTTTATTGATCGACTGCGTTGTTTTCCTTTTTTACTACTTGTGATTCTACTTTTTTATTGACGCTGCGATCTTTATTTATTGTGGACTTTTTACATCGACGTGCTTGGAAAAATTATGACTATAACTTGCAATTTAAAATGTCGCTCTGATTGGGAATTTATTTGTAAGTGTCCAAGTCTAATAATAAGTTGTGCCACCGGAAGGTGGAGTTGTTTAATGAAGAAATTTCAAAAGAAGTTAATCCTCTGACAGGAGACAAAAATGTCCGATTTCTCTATCTAAACAGATTGTTGTCCTGATCCAGGTTAATAAATATAAAAAAATACTATCTTCAACTTTCAAGGTTCATCTGCCAAGAAATCAGTTGTACGTGTCGAGAGTGAGTCCAAAAATGAACCTGGGAGATATTCTCGAGGAAGTTTGTCGCGAGAAGAACCTGGACGTCAAGAAGTACGAGCTTCGTCATCCTGGTGAGTTTCAGACATTAGAAAATTCAAATGTATTGATTCACTTGAACGCCGATTATTTCGTCTGAAACCACTGACCCTGCGAAACTTCAACTTCATCAAGGATATTGAGCACGATTGCTAAAAAAATAATAGTGATATATCGCTCTGACGGGTTACTATCTCTCTTTCACCATAACGCAATTATTAACAAGATATGTTTGTCGCGATTTATATTTATTTTATTCATTCATCTACTCCATTTCAATAAAAAAAAAACACTTTCATTCAAAATTTAGAAAATAAAAGTAAACCAGAACCCCGATTTAGTAACAGTGTCGGGAGTTGCCGGCAAATGACCTTGTTATTAAAGCGGGGGAATCGAAACGTAAACAACCGTTCTAGTATTAAGTTACGTATGGGGTCATGTAGCCAAATGAATTGCCAACAACCGTTCAGGTTCAAAAGCGAGTCGCCGGGGCATTTTTGAAGTCGGCGCTTCGAAAAACCGCTTTTCAAGAAAAGGAAAATAAACTTGGCGAGTGCCACAAGCGCACGTGTTACACTTTTTCTTCGAACATGAAATACGCACTCTTTCGACAGCTTTCGGGACATGATTATAGTGCTGTAATATATTTAATGTAGGTACTCGTATCATCCCCTACTCAAAACCCAAAATAATTATTTTGACCCTTTTCATGCAGTCGCCCACATTTTTTATCATTACCTTGTGGATAATATATTTACATGCATTTACAGTATAAATTCAGAGAATAGCTTGAGATCATTATCCATGTTTAATGCGAAAGTAACGTGTCGAGAATGTATGATCGAGTCGGATGGGAAATCATCCAATCTGCGGTCTCCCAAGTCATTTGGCTGTGAATCACCGAGACTTATGATTTTCTCTGTCTTTAATGAAATAGCAACTCAATCAACAACACTGCCCTGTTAATTTACAATTTCCGTTCCAACTAAAAGACTCGCGGGCTACATAAATTTTGCAACCGGTTTGCACAGGTTACTATTTAATAAATTGCAATCAGGTTGAAATCACTTGCAATCATTTGCAATCAGATGCTTCTAAATCATAATGTTGAATCCTTCAAACGTCAAACACTTCAGCGCTTCATACTCTGAGGTTACCCGCATTAAGCTCAATGTTGTTTGTGTGTGACATCTTGTTCACCAATAACACGCAGGGTCACACATTCTCCACCTACACGGCGAAAGAACAACTAAAACTAAAGCTACTAATGGTAGCAGCCTTGAGGAAGGCCAGACGGGGGGCGCGGCCCCCGGCACATCAGAAGCTCGGTGCGGGCTATGATATAGCACGTCCATACTTAAAGGTTGATAATATCAAATTTTCAAATCGACTAATTCCAAATTTTAACGATTCTAAAAATTAGTGAATGCATTTGAATTTTAATAGCTCATAATCAAAAATTTGACAATAATAAACACTTTCAAATTGAAATATTGTTTAACTTCCTATTCTTGTACTTGAAATTGATTTGTTTAATGTACAGCAAAATATTACAAAATTAGTCATTCAGCTGTATTAAGCATTTTTATTACGTGGGAAAAAATGTATTGCTTAACCAGCGATATTTATCTTTACTATATAAGGACCTATTTGAAGTAAAAATAAGTAAAATCAATAGCAGAACTAGTTTTTTAACTGTTTTAATTTTTTTAAACTTTGATTAAAACTTATTTCATTTTTTCGTATTTGTTACCAAGCAAAAATTTGTACTTAATTACAATTAAGGATATGAAAATTCTTGAATCGAGATTATAGTTGGCTGTCTTAACAACAAAAGTTAATTCAAATATATGTTAGTTTTATTGATTTGATTTTTCAGTGTTTTTCTGTTTGAACTTAAATTTTTTCCATATAGATCTAGTCAAGGATGTAAGTCATCCAGATCCCATTTTTACACCGCTATCCATCAATAGATAATTGTTTCTGATATTGATCACAGACATTCCTGAACATGAGATGCATTTTAATTGGGTTATAAAAAATTAATGAAGCATAAGTTATATTTGGTCTAATAATCACCATATATATGTAACCAGTAAACTACTTTGGGTTTGAGTACTCAGGTTTTTCTAATTGTGCCTGTGCAAGCCCAAAAGGCTGCTTTGGCCTTTTCTACTGCCGCATCAAATGTTACACAGTGGTCCTAACAAAACATTCAAACCTTCTTGAATTATCAGCAGAAGTATAACCTCTTTCCTAGCGGACTTGAATAAGTCAAAACGCCGAACGACCCACTTAGTTTTTGATTGTGTTATTATCCGGCTTGCCATCTTCCAGTCATCCCCACTGCCCCTGTGATCTGAACCGTCAGAGGATTTCGGCCTAACAGCCCCCTCCTCTGACGGGTACCCAGGTTCGGAACCAGGGAATTGTATCTACATAAGGAGTTTGAGGATTTCTGAATCTGTTTCTTTTTCTTTCTTATTTGTTGGTTCTGGCCTATTATTCAAAAAGACATCTCACATGCAAACATATAAGTGTATCAGTACGTAGATTCTTAAAAAGTCTCCCAAAGTTCCAACAATCATACAAGCTAGAACCCTTGTGTAATGTCCTAGCTTATTATATCAGGTGTATTGATTAGCCTAGTAGCCGTATAACCGTTGTAGCCGTTGGAATTGAAATTTGAGACCTCGTTAGCAATCGTAGCACTGAGAATAAAGATGGGGAATGCCAGCTGCTCGTTCGAAAGTGGTCCAATCTGTCCTTTGTCCAATGTAGAAGAGGAAAGAAAGGAGTAACCTCGCACAGCTGTACACAACTCAAAGAAAAAGAAACCCCTAGATCACAATCCCCAAAAAGAACCGGCCCAGCTTGCCCATTGATTCAGCTGTGGGGCTGAATATTATATCATGAATTTGGCCTAGTTCGGAGGGCAGACCAGGACTGACTCGATTACGAAATTCTTGTAGCGCCAGCTGGCCCGCCGAAAGAAGGCGACAATGATGATGAAGATGCTGAAGATCCCTGAGCTCATCGCCACATGTCTTGTGATAAGATCAATGTAGCGCTTTGGAAGATTAAGCCCCCGAAACCACGAGCTCGGTGTCTTGATATCAACCCGCGAGATCGAGGACCCCCTGTTTTCCCATAAAGCCATAGCAGAGCTGCCCAGAAGTCCATTTTGAGCGCAATCCAGCAACATCCTTGCTGCAGCGTTTGCGATGAGGAACAGAGGAGCACCCCACTCGAAGCAGGTCCTGAGTAGTCCCCTGTGCACATTCAAAAGGAGAAAAGAAGACGCACCTTCGGTGACCCTGGAGATGACACGCATAATGTTGAGTGCTCTGAAATTCTTCGCGACCACGGACTTAATGCGAGGAACCCAGCTCAAGCGTCTATCCAAGATGATGCCCAAGTATTTAAGAGAGGACTGACAAGAGACCAGTGCACCCGTCAGAGTCAGGGGGATGTCCTATTCCCTGACTCGGGACCTCGTAAAAATGCACAATTGGCATTTAGGCATAAATAGAGAGAGGTCGACCGTCCCCAACCAGGCGGATATAGCGACTCCACGGCCCGAATCAATAAGATCTTGCATGTGCCGATATTGACCATGGTGACATACAGAAGAACACCATCCGCGTACATAGCCACCCTCACGCCATCCGGAAGGTAAGCTGCCAGACGTCTCATAACGAGATTGAACAGAATAGTGAAGAAAACTCCCCCCCTAAGGTACTCCAACCCCGTAGACCCTAGGCTCCTTCCTGTCAGAGAAGAAAAAGAGGTTCCTCCTGCTGATGAGGAAGGAAACAAAGTTCAGAAGTCTGCCTGGAAGACCTAGATGTGTCAGTTTAGCTATAAGAACACTCGGAAGAACGGCGTTGAATGTTCCCTTCTGGTCCAGCACAAGGGCAAGAGTAGTAGGCTTTCCGTCCTCGAAGCCCAGCTTTAATCCAATCATTATGCTCAGCCAGGAAATTAAGTCGTCCCGGGGTTCACCTCTCGAAGAATTGACAAAAGATTGACGTCAGAGAGATAGGGCGAAATCTCCTTCCTCCAGCCTTGGGAATTAAATGAACCAAGGAGTCCCTTCTTGCCTCGTGAAAGAACAACATTACATACATTAGGTTGAGCAGATCGTCGATCAAATATTGAACGTTTAGAGAGACTGTTAATGATCTCGTATGTGATGCCGTCCATTTTCGGAGCCGACCTGGTCTTGCTCGATGAAAGGGCTGGGGAAAACTCTTCTCAGGAGAACTCATGGTTCATTGGGTCAGTCGTATCTGGATCCTGAATCGGTTCCACACTGATCAAGAGATTCACAGAACGTGCGGAAGGATTAGGTATTTTCACTTCATAGTCAGCTAACTTCACTTCGTTAACTGCTGAGGGGAAAACAATGGATCAAATGCATGGGATTCGCTCCATTTCTGCCCAATTTTTTTAATATCTTCGTAAAAACTAATTTTTTATATATGTATAAGTGCATTTGAAAAATAGTTTCTATTTTTTAAGAACTATTCAATGAAATAATAAAATGTGAATAACTATTATTCATCACGAAGATATTACAAAAATAAAGTTTTGTTCCATGCATTTGATCCACTGTTTTCCCCTCAGCACTCAACGAAGTGAAGTTAGCTGATGGTTGAAGTGAAAATACCTAATTGGTACTTGACGTCCCACAAGAACCCTAGCGTCTGGATACCCAGCTATTTCTTCCTTGCTATCCGTCTCCTGGATGTAAACCGGGCAGAGGTGGGAGATAAGACAAGTCTGCCGAAAACCGGAAAGTGATCAGAGCAGTAAGTGCAACCCCCTCCCCCTATCCTAACAGTCGATATCGGGACAAGTGGAGGGGCACAGAAAATGAGGTCCAAGTTATTGAACACATGCCCCAATCGTGAATAGTAAGTTGGTACTGAGTCTTTCAGGGGGATCAAAGCCGTCCTCATAGATTGCAACCGAAAGTTGATTGCCAAGAAAGTTTAAGTTAAGAGTACCCCACACCGGGGAGTGAGCATTGAGATAGCCATAAAGCATGACCTTTCCATGATCAGGGAAACGGGAAAGAAGGGCAGCCCGTGTGGCTTGAAGGACCAAGGGGAAGAAACCATAATGTACACGATCTCAATGTCCTCAATCCAGGGTCCCTCCAAGTCCACTTCATCAATCGCTAAACACTCTCTAACGAGAATCAACCCCCCCCCCCCCCCTCCATTAGGCTAATCTCGACGACTGGAAGCAAATCTGCTTTTAAACTTCAAAACCTTAGACTTAAACGGGTATAAACCAGACTGTCTTATGAAGGCTAAGAACTAGACGAAACAAATAAAATACACACTTCAAGTCCCATATGATAACAGTTTCGGGGGTTGCCTCGCACTGGTCTTATTATTAAATAGGTACCATCGACACGTAAACAGTCAGGGCCGTCTGAACCGTTTCCCATTGGAATGCATAATATTGCGCAATATACTCGACTGAGTCATCTTGAACTACGGGCCTTCCGAGGCGAGAGTCACAACCTTCTCTCGTCCTGCTCGCTGAGAAACTGCGTGGGCCAGCAGTTCCAGGCAGTAGTGGCGTAAGGGGGGGGGGGGGGGCAGTGAGACCTGGAGTGTATTGTGGGCCTGGAACCCACAGCAATATAAAAGATAAGGAAGACAAAGTAAAGTTAAGGAAATTAAGTTAAATAAGCCGTTCTCAACACAAAGTCTGTCTATACAAAGAACTATAGAAATATTAGGATAAGGAAAGAAAAAGATAAACAAAAATACAATTTTTTTAAAAATAAGCTTGCCTTTTCTGGCATGTCACCTGTTGGCAAAATCAATGGCTTCAGTTGACATGTAGAGATTTTCTTCAAGGCTTTCTAAAGTTTCGCAGTATCAGGTACATTTTGAATGCCGCTACAATGCCCCCTCCGTGAGTTCCTCTTAGTGAACTGTATTTTGTTAGTGTATCTTACTGCACTAACCTTACACAAGTCCCAGTTTTCAGTTTTTCTGACTCTATCAAATAGTCTCCTATTTTCTTTTTTCAAATCTTGAATTCTACAGTTTCACGAAGGAGCGTCTTTGTTTGGTTTTCTAACACGAAAAGGACCATTATTACCCTCACAAGATTTATGTATTGCTCTCTGCACTATATCCCCAGTAAACTCCAGCTGATCAATTGATCTCATCCTCGTCAAAATAATCGCCAAGAACTTACATGATTTTTCTGAGCCAGTCGCTGGTGGGTTTCTATACCTAATCGGATCAGACTTGTCAGCTGCCAGGGAAAAGCATTTTTGCATGTGATCTGATAGAGATGTCTCAGGCGATACACCTCAGACCCCGAATGTTTCTCTCAAGGATATAGAGCATATGGTCAAGTCAATAATCTCTTGAAATCCAGTTGTCACAAAGGTCGTAGGTTGGTGTATTACAGCGATTCAATATCGTTAAATCGGTATTTAGAAGGTAATCTAACCTCTGTGGTTGATGTTCTTTCTGTTCCATATTGTATGATGCACATGCGCATCATATCCAATGATCAATGGCCATAATTTCGAATTATAGGAATCTACTAAACGTCTCCATTCCCCTGGTATTTTATTTTTTATTTTTTTTTACGAGGGAAGGTGAAAAACGTTCAAGAACGCACCGAGAAGGGTCCGCTCTTCTCGGTAATGTTGGGATCTTAGTCGCATCACTACAATGACTCTGACATATACAATATTCAATTATGCATTGCGTATAATTATATATCGTACAAAATCATATTTGTCACTTTAATAATACCACCAAGGGGCCCACTAAAAACCACCACCCTTTCCTTCTTGGCAGATGTCTCCCCGGAAACCACTTTCGCATTACTTTAGGGGGTGCGGTTTTCTTGCCCTCGAAGAGGCTGCTGCTTCTTCTTCTTCTTCTTCTTCTTCTTTCCCCAAACCATGTACCAATCAGGATGCACGCATCGTCCTCAGTAGCGCGGTAGGAGCGCCCAACGGGCTCGTCGGCCTCCGGCATCCCGATCAGACATCTTGCCAATGATGTTTTCGGGACTTATTGGTCCGATCTCTGTTTCAAGATAAGTCCTTTCCGCTGCCCATCTTCCGCACGTGAAAAACGTGTGCGACGCGTCGTCTCTATACGGGCCGCAATACCTGCATTCAGGGCTCCTTACTTTGCCCATTTTGTGCAGGTATGCTTGGAAATATCCGTGGCCTGATAGAAACTGCGTAAGGAAGTAATTTTCCTCTCCATGCAATCTATCAATTCAGGCAGTGAGGTCGTTTATCAGTGTAAACGTCCATCTGCCTCTGTGTTCGTTTTCCCACCTGGTTTTCCACAGATGCAGGGTGTGTGCTCGGGACTCTTCTTTTGCGACGAATTTCGCCACCTCCGCCTTTCTCCCAAAGATCTCCTTTTTCTCGCGCGCTAGCAGGTCGATTGGAATTATCCCTGCGATCACCAGCACCGCGAGCTCGGAAACTGTCCGATAGGAGCAAGCGACTCGCTGCGCTTCTAACCTCTGTACACCAGCCATACGTCTTCTATACTTATCTATTCTGAGTGAGCCTGCCCATATTTCAACTCCGTACAACAGGATAGACGTATTGACCGACATAAGTAAACCAGCGTTTGCTCGGCTTCAGTCCGCCAATATTCGCCATAAGTCCAATAAGGCCCATCGTTGTTGTTGATGCCTTATCAGCTGCTTTTCGGATATGCTCCCAAAACGTGAGTTTTGTATCCATATGGATACCGAGATGTTTGACCTCCTTCTGGGTCTGAACTATCTCGCTTCCCACTTTTAGCTGGATGCGTGTTTCGATCCTCTTGGTGGTAAGAACCATGATCTCCGTCTTCTGTAAGGCCAGGTTTAGGCCATGCTCTTCCGTCCAGCGACACACTCTGCGCATAACCTGGTTCAGCTTCACTTGCGCTTCTTCAAAGTTCCTCGCCGTGATGGTCCCCGCGATTTCTTCTGCATAGCCCACGAGAGATCTGCCCTTCGACATTTCCATACGCAGGATACCGTCATAGGAAATATTCCAGAGGTCTGGCCCCAGAATAGATCCATGTGCGGCTCCTGCGGTAATCTCCTTCCTGCGAGGACCGTCTCTGGTGTCATACAGTAGCACTCTATCCTTCAGGTAATTTCTAACCATCCGGAGGAGATACTGCGGTACCCTAAACTTGTTTTTCAATGCGTCCATAATGTCGCTCCATCTTGCCGTATTGATGGCGTTTTTGACGTCTAGGGTGACCAGAAGCACTACTGGTCGTGAAAAGTGGTTCCCCAGTCGCGCTGACATTCCGGCGTCCACTATGCACTGAGCTGCTTCTATGGTGCTACGTCCCTTTCTGAACCCGTACTGTCTGTCGGACAGGTCTCCAGCCGCTTGTACAGCTGACAGCAGTCGGGGTTTCAGGAGCTTTTCCAGGAACTTTCCGGCAGTGTCCAACATGCACAAAGGCCTGCAGGATGACGGAAGGCCTGGATCGCCCTTGCCTTTGCTTATCAGCACCAACCTCTGTTCCTTCCACCTTTCCCCTGGTATTGGTGGGCCCAGAGAATTTAATGGCAGCTATGCTGAGCAAATTACCACGGGCTGACGTCTTTCTCCTCTTTTGTGTTGGATTTTAATCGCTGCTAGGTCTTTGGCATAGAAACTAACCAAGCAAATATAATTTATATCCCTTCTGACATTAATCGCTGTCCTAGGGTTTTCAATAGTTCTATTGCAGATTATCGAGCCGCAATTCTAACTTATATACCCTTCACTTCTACCTTGTAGAACCAAGGTTCTTGAATCAGAGCAAAAGCCATGTGTTCCACTGCAATACGTCTGCTTAAAATGACCGACGCAGATTTACAGTTGTGAAGATTAATTTGGATGAAATCCAAATCGAGGAGTTTACGCTGTTATCCCTCCATTGTTCCGAGGACAGCTGCTACAGTCCTCGTTGTTTCCTTTAGCAGCCTAGTAGGTGGTTATTCCTCCATCAGTAGTTCAATGTGAAATTGAAGAATTGCAAATATCTAAAAATTTGCTCAGAACCACTTCACGCTAGGATGCGTATTTTTGGTTTAAATCGTAAAAAATAACATTGAAAATTAACAAATTAAATGTATGGAAAAAGACACAAATTGCAATAAAGTGATTAATAATAACATTGTTTTTTTCATGGAATGTGCACTTTTTTTAATTATAAAAACAAGACAATTAAAAAATAATCTGTTCCAATACCAATGCATATTATCAATTGTAATAATATATATTTATTGAAATGATATACATTTCCAGGGTAGCTAAGAATAACATTTAAAGCCAAATAAGGAACAAATATAAGAGTAATCATGATAAGTAAAATTTGTACTTAATTTGCAATATATGAATAAGCAATCCAATGCCGAAGTACAGAAATAAGTGTAATATACATTTGATATAACAGTGTTGAACATAATGTAGAAATATTCACATTTCGGACAAAATCAAGTGCGAAGCACGAGATACGTTATGAGAATGTATCAGTTAATGCCAAAGGCGCTTCAACAAAAGAGAATTCACAATCACCAAATTACAGTTGTCGATGCTTTGACCTTTAGTTATAAAAATTCTGTGTACATGTGTAGGGTAAGTACATAGGCCGAAAGCGTAGGGCGAGGTAAATACATTATCGAGCGCGAAGCGCGAGAAACAACAGGCGCGTGCCCTAGGCGCGCTCATACTTGCAAGCTGCGCGCATTTTTTCTTATGAAGACTTCAAAGGCTAATTTGGAATTCTTGAAATTGAAGGGATACGAGTTCAGACAATGTTTAAATTTTGATCGTTTCATAATTGAAATTGTACGATTTTGAATGATTCGGTTTAAAATGATAAAATTCCTGTTTTTAATGTGGCACTTTTTCATTGCAAGTATTTCGAAATGAAACATTTTAAATTCTTCAAGCCCGATAAATTGAAGCTTTCGAACTTCTTTCATTTTTGAAAACTTCATTTGAAATTTCCAGTTTCATTTTGCAATCGTTCCATTTCAAACCTTCTGAACATTACACTTTAATGTTTGAAGACTGTTGATTTCAAATTATTCATGCTTGGAGTCTTGCTATTAAAACTGTTAGTTTTTAAAAAGGAATATGATTTTCTCTAATTTAATATTATTCGTAATTTCTATCCTATCTTCCAAGGAAATAATATGGTCCGAATAATTGTTAAATACCAAAAGAAGTAGTATGATTCAGGTAAAATAAAGTTAGATTTGATAGTTTATATAGCGAATAATATTCTGTTAATAACATACTCCTTTCTTGTATCGTATGTGAAATAGTAAAAATGCCGAAATGAGACTTTCACCCTGGGAAGGGAAGACTTTTTCCCATTAGACGGATTTGGTGCCGAGTAAAACCACCGGATTTAGATGATGGATTTCGCAAGTGACGGCACTTGTATTCCGCAACGAGGTCTATAATGCAACTCGAAAGGCGAAATTGCATACCTGCGTACGAGTACGTGATTACGCCACAAGCAGCAGAGCAACTCACGTAATTAGAGAATAAATTGAAGATCCTGTGCTAAAAAAACAAAAAATCACAGAAATCTCACAGGACACGGGAAGAACAAATGAACCCTAATAACTAGGGCAGAAACTAAGAACATAATTTGCATTCTCAAAACTTTGTTTTACCTCACAATCCAATTTTGGAATTACTATACTTTGTCTGCTTTGATCTACATAGAATATACCTTAAAAATTGAATAATACATTTTTTAGGCCTATAGCCCATATGTTAGTAATATTATTATATTAAATTCATTATCTGGTATACCGAAAACATTTATTTACCTGAAAATTAGGCTCAATGATGCAGAAAAAACTTTATAATAAAATAAAATGTTTTCAGGGACCACAGCGGTTCCTCTTTTTCAACTTTAGACAAAAAAGAATACTTTTTTCCGAGAAAGGGGATTTTATGTATTACTAAAAAATTTTTATATCATATGTTTATCTCATGAATGCTGGACGAAAGTACCTTCTAATAGTAGCGTCTATCCTTTAACAAATTTTCTAGCTATTCTTTGTTCAAAAAGATTTCTTTTTGATAGCTTTTAAAAATCTGTTGAACACTTCAGCACTTTCTACTGATAAAACATATAAGCAAAAAATTCAAAGAGATCAAGGATTGAAAAATAGATAACAACATAATTATGCTTTTGTTTGAACTTTATCAAATGAATTTTTATCAATATATAGATTTTGATTCATTATTTTCATTCATTTTTTTCTAGAGTATTATTTTCAGTATGCAGAACCCTGACTTCTTTAAAGTATTTTTCTAAGCAAGCTATTGAGAAATAATTTGAAAATCTCAGAAATGACTATCTGAAGAAACTATACTCCTTCTACTTTTGTTTCCTTATATTTTAAATTGGTTTCTCATGTATTTTTATCAGCTGAGAGCTCTCAGATGTTTAGAACCTTCTTTGATGTCAGATAAAACAAGATTATAGCGTAGAAGAAAAAACAGAAATTAAACAAATTTATTATTCACCATTTTTTCAAGTACGCAATATGCTAACATGTCAAACCAAGCCATGTAACAATAAACTGTATATTAATAATACTGCAAGAACTAACATACTTTTCTCTGATACGCCGTTTTACGTATTTTATTACATATTAGGATGATTTTTTAAGGAAGTTCATTCTATTTGGATGAGAAGTTTACTATTGTCGTGTAAAATTCAACTGTTTTGTAGAAAAATCATCTTTTTGGATTGAAAATTCCACAATTTGTATACATTTTTTTCTCTTTTGACTGAAAACCCTTTTTTCGTTGAAAAATCAACTATTTCGTTGAAAGTTCGTCTCTCTTGGACGAATTAAACAGTTCCTAATATAAAATTAGAATCTTTTTTTGTTCAAATATCAATTATAACATTTTTCACTGAGAACTCATCTTTCTTGTTTGAAAATTCAACTACTTGATTAATAAATTTATATTTGATGCTAGTTATTTTTTGTCTGCTTGACTTATATCAATATTCAAATATTGATATAAGACCAGTAGACAAAAAAGAACTAAAATACAATTTTATTACTTATGTATATAAATCTGGTCAACAATATAAAATCAAACAAAAATTATACCTCGTTAAAGGTTGAAATTCCCTTTTATGTTTGAGCATTTAAGTGTTTTGTTTTAAATTCTTCTTTTTAGGTGGAAAATTCACAACTTTGTTTGACTTTTTTTTCTAGGCTGAAAAATCTTCTTTAGTTGAATCAAAAATCAACTCTTTTGTTGAAAGTTCGTCTCTTTCGTTGAAAATTCGTTTTTTTTTAGTAGAAAATTAATCTTGGATTCAAATTCACCCTTTTGGTTAAAATTTCAACTGTTTGGATGAAAATTTATCTATTTTGTACCGAATGCAATATTTTCACTTGAAACATTAGGAATTTGAGATGTTTCAATGTGAATTCATTTATCT
Source organism: Andricus quercusramuli (assembly GCA_932178445.1). Taxonomy (NCBI): domain Eukaryota; kingdom Metazoa; phylum Arthropoda; class Insecta; order Hymenoptera; family Cynipidae; genus Andricus; species Andricus quercusramuli. The sequence goes on from CAKNXH010001005.1 coordinate 285,016, forward strand.
TTCGGATTGAGTTTCTCGATTGAATCGTTAGCGATTTCTTCGCTGTCAAATCATCTTTTTTTCTAATGTCTTGAATTTCTGTTTATGATTCTTAAAAAATTTAAGAGGAAAAAGGGGAATGGGGAAAAGGGGAATTAGGTAAAAAAAGGGGATGGACTGTAATCCCTGTATATTCCAATTTTAAATTACTGAACTAAAAGTTCAACTATCTCAATTTTACTTATCCGGCATATTTGTCCGTTTTAATCTGTGATTCTGTGGTGTTTCCCTGTGGTAATTTCTCTGTGAAACAAGCTGGTCTCATTTCTTTGAGTCTGTCACGCGATAGAATAAAGTAAGGCTTCAGAAGCCCATGAATTATGTAGGCATTCGAGACGAAATCCGATTTTCTTGAAATTTTGCTTAGCTTTGTCAATGGAGAACAATCGATTATTGTTATTCATACTAATAAAGAATTCTGTTCAGTTAAAACCAAAGTTTTGTAATTAAATACAAAAAAAAAAGGAAAATGTAAAAATGTACATACACACAAAAAGTTAATTAAATTTCATATCTATTTTCAGCAAATCTAGAAGAAACTTTGGACCTCTCACTTTCCCTCCAGGATTATCACCTGCAGGAAGTAACTCTTTATGCCAAACAGGGAAGAACTTTAGGCTCAGCGTTGAGTTCACAGGACATAATGGCCCTTCAAAAACAAGAAGAAAGGAGGAGACAGCAAGCAAAGCAAAGCGTTTTTGGTTTTATGTTCAAAAAGTCAAAAGAGAGTTCCTTAAGCACTGACAGTTTGGGTGGACGAAGTGTTTCACCTGCCAGAAGTGATGAGACTGGGAGAAGCACAAGTCCAATGGCACCACCTCCAAGGCCATTTCGCAAAAGAAGACCAGCTCCAAAACCGCCAGTTTCCATTTCGATGAATGAGGAGAGCAACGAAAATTTAAAAGAAAAAATGGTTATCAGTCACAGTCGAAATAGCAGTGACAGTTCCGGCTATCACGAAGCATCAGTTCTCAGCGATAATCCAGATTCTGCTGGTCGAATGCCTGAGACTCTCCCAAGAAGGGGAAAAACCTTGGAAGCTCCTAGGCAACTTGCTCAAACCTCCCAAGCTAGCAAAAGTTTAGGAAACTTAGCTCTTGCTTCTGGAGGACTAAGTCATGGAGTTAGCACCACTTCTTTAAGTTCCACTGGTAAGATAAAGTTTCTTCATTTTTTTTCTAGATTTTAAACTACTACAGCAAACTGCATGAAAGTTTACTTCTTTCTTGCTCACAGAATCGAATTCAAGTAAGTGCTTCTTTCAGTCGAATTTAATACTTTTCCAGATAAAAACTCACTTAAATCTCTGATTTCAGGTCAGCGGAAGAAGAGAGCAGCGCCTGCTCCTCCCATAGCAAGATTGCCTTCAGCTCTATCCACTCAAGGCCTCGAAAGAATTGTAGATTCAGAAGAATCTCTCACATCCGATATCGACCTTTCGAAACCCTCTTCCGACATCGCAGCCTCTTCCAAAGCCAATTCCGACATCGGGGTCCACTGCAAATCAAGTTCCGACATCGGTGTTTCCATCACCACGAAACAGATGAATTCTCTTTCAAGTTCCAAATCCACAATCAAAACCGAAGAGAAAAACATTAGGCCAACTCTGAAAACTTCCGATAAGTCCGAAAAAGAAATACAAGCGCCGGAAACTTTATTCAAAGAAGATGTGAATCTTCTAAAACCAGTTTCAAAAGAACCTGTAGTTGCGAGTGCAAACGAACCTGTAGTTGCCAGCGCTAAAGTAGTAAAGAGAGGTAAGCTAGTTTACAGTTCCAGTAACCCAGAAAATAACCAACCTTCTTGCAGCTTTATTACCCATAATTCTTTCGAAAATATGCCAGAAGTCGATACGAGGGAAGAAAATAAGTCCGGGTTCATTCGTAGTTCGGTTCGAAGGAGGAGTATATTTGAATTAGAAAAGTGTAAATTGCAGTTTCGAATTGAACAGTGTCGTTTGAGATGTCGAGCTTCCAAATTCCCGGATTCCAAATCAGAACCTTCTACAGCTTCCGAAAATCGCATTGGACTCGTCAAACCGTTGATTGCGAGTGCATCCTATCGGCACTTGAAACCAAAGGCTGCTGAGAAACTGCAAAAATCTCAAAGTTTCGTAAACTACAACCGACTTCAGAAGCTCGAACTTGATGAGAATAGTTACGCAACTACTACAAGCCTTCAGAATAATCCAGTTCTCGAATCTCATCTGGATTCCATTAAGAAAAAACCTGCCTTGAAATCCCACGATGGAAAATTCTCTCGAAAAAAGCTTGTGAAAATCCCAACGATTTCACACCTCGATGACATCGAAACTCATCTGGAGAATTTGCCAGAGTGTGGAATCTTGGAAAGCAGATTCAATCCCAAAACATCTCATGCTGGGAGTTATATTTGTGAGGAAAAATGCCGAGGTAGGCATTTAAAGTATAGTTCCAGTTTCCAGGGTTCCAGACTCAAAGATACAAAAATTGTTAACAGTTTTGAGAAAAGCGAAAATTCGATTTCTAGAAGCTTCTCTTCCAGGTATCGATCTAATTTAGAAACTTGTGAATTTCCTCCCAGACTGGGATCTTATAATCTAACGAGTTGTTACTCTAATCCAATTATTTCCATAAATGAGAGAAATTTTAATTTTGAAGAGGATTTCATGGATTCAATGGATGGTGAGGTTGACTTGTCACCTCCGCCTCTGAGTAAATTGCACATTTTCGCTATTTCCACCAAACCTGAGGATATTCAGGTTAGACCTATAGATTCGATACCAAGTGATATTGACAAACTACCTTCTCTTCCCATTATTAATCATGTCAAGGTGGACGTTGAAAAGAAGTTGAGTATTTTGGAACCTCCTCCACCGGGTCTAGTCAGTCGAGAAGAGTCAAATGAAAATTGGAACCAGTTTTTGATTAATTTAAACTCTATTCTGGAAAACAGAGTTGAGGAATTTGTTTAGGGATTTGTTGTTATTGATTTCTTCACTCGTATCGAACTGAAAGTATATTTAAGAAATAATGCTCAATTATACATTATTTTTATTCAGTTCTCTCTAATTGTAGAAGGACTGATAAGTTAAGATATTCTTCAAAGTAGTGCTTCTTTAAAATTCCCTGCACAGATTTCTCTAGTGTAAGTTATTCACTGCTTGACTTGTATTTAAAAACTTGCACTTAGCATGCTTTAAGAATTACTTCACACTTAGCACTAATTTATATCTCCCTTTTATTTTTTAATTTATTTTGGTGGTGGTTTTTGTTTCCATAAAATCAGTCGGAGAACATAGACCCGTACCCAAGCCCCGTACGATCGTTGGTTCCACCACCGTAGTGCCAGTGCTTCCCAGGCTACCAAAACGCAAAGCTCCCTCTCCGTTGCCCGAAGATCAACGCTTGCCTCAGACAGTTTTTAATTTTGAAAAAAGCTTGGATCAACTTTCTCAAGAATCCTTCACTCCTGAAACGAGGGTACCAACAGAAAAGCAGTTAGATAATTCGATAGAGGGTCAAGATTTGGAATTAGTTGCGAGTACTGAAAAGCAAAAAACTGAGAAAGTGGAGTCAGAAAAGTCATTGGAATCCAAGAAAATTGATATCTTTGAATTGCAAACGAACACAAAAGTCGAAAAGCTACCCAGCGAAATATTATGCGAAGATAGTGATGTTCATGAGTCAGAAGATAATGAATTTTGTGAGGTAATCACGACCGACTCACTCGGCGAACAAATTCCAGACGTTAAATCGACAACATGTGTTAAAGAGTCAAATGACTCTGATTCGAGACGAAGGTCTTGTGAAGTTATATCTACCATTCCAAAGTGCGACCATTTTGACGGTATCGGGTTAGGATCAGAAGATCACGAAATTGATAATCAGTGCTCGAATAACACTCTAAACAAATCAGTGGAAGAAAATATTGTTTCAAACCAAGAACTCGAGGGAGACGATAATGATGGTACATCTGAAGGAAATTTGAAAACCTGGAAGTCGGATCAGGAGAAGCAGATTCATAAGCGTGGAAAAATATTTAGGAGTCAGTCGGAGTTGAGCAACTTTGAGATAAAGACACCTGAGAGACATGGAAGGTATCTGACGTCTCATGCTGAAGATTTTATGTGTGCTCTCAACACACGCTTGTCGACTAATATTTCTGATTTATCTGCGACCTCGAGCCGATCCGATAAGGCTGGAGCAGACAAATTTTCCACTGGCAAGAAAGACGAGTCGAAATTTCAATTTTCTGACAGCTACGTGGATTGTCAAAGGATTTCGGTGGAATTGACAGACGAAGTTTCAAGGAAGTCAGGTGCATGTCGCTGCTTTACTAACACTAATTTTGAAATTAAGACTTTCATACAAATATATTTTTCATAGTTTTATCAAGTATTTATTTAAAGATAAGCACAATTCGATCTTGATTCAAATTACCCAGTAGTATTCTTGTTGGTGTTAATAAATAATTCACTTTATTATTGGCGTTTCAATAAATCTGCTATCAATGTCATTCATCTTCATATCAGAATAAACTCGTGATTACGAAAGGTACTTCAAATATTGAGTATTTGCGTCATTTGCGTCTGAAGAGTAAACTGTAAACCACAATATTTTGAGTTAAATTTACATCGCAAACAAAATTGTAGCAGAATCAGAACATGAATTGAACATTTGTTTATAAAGTTTTATTATGCCAAGCACGATTAGGAGATGAAAGTTTGTATTTTACTATTTTTCGAAATATGTAGATATTTTTACATTTTTATCACTTTTGGTGATGGTCAATATTAGCACGCACGTTTATTTTGCACAAAGGTAGAAGATTTTCACGAATTTAATATGGTATTATGAAAAAAGTGCCACAATTTAGACATGTAGTTTTCAGAATCCTGTTGAAATGTCATGTTCGAAAAAAGATTCATCAAAGAAATTCAACTTTGGATTATTTCGTTGCCAAGAGACATCGATATAATACAACAAAAAGAAAGTAAATTCAATTTAGATTGTCCCTGTAGTACAAAAAACACTAATCATCAATTACATTATTGTTTAATCTGTGAGACGAGTAATAACTAAACTAGATGAATTTTGCATACTAAATATTTCGGTTCCAACATTATGAAGAGTCCAAATAATCATTTGCATTGTTTGAAACCCTAATTTTAATTCACAGTTGCTCTTCGTTACTAATTACAAATTTGCGAAAGTGGCCCATTCATTAACAATTTTTTTATTCCAATTTAGATTCTGAACCGAGACTCTCGGAGACCGACATTCTGTTAAGAAAGGTATCAGACACACTATCGAGTGCCCTTCCACCAACTCCTCCGCCTACGCCCTTGGAAAGCTTGGAAGTCTCGCTACAAAAATCGCAAATCCCAGAAAAGGACCTCGAACTCGAAACTGCAGTGTCACAGAAGTTCCAAAAAGTTGAGTGCCTCCTCGAAATAAAAAAAGTTGTCAACAAAAATCGAACTTTGGAGAGTTCGACTTCAGAAGCGATTTCACCTGATGCAACAGTCAACTCGCAACAGGACACTTCAGACTACGTTTCTGCTTCTGGGGAAGATTTATCTCTGCCAGACTGGGAATACCAACTTCCAGCACCTCCAAGTGCTTTCCGAGACGTCGAAGCCTCAGCTTATGGTGGTTGCGACACCGTAACTTTGAAATCTGTTGATGCTTTTAAAGAATCAGTCAGTATGGATCAAACAGACTTCACAGCAAGGCTAGAAACAATATCTATACCAGAAACTAAAGAAGCTAAAGCAGAATCAGATGTTAGGACTGAGAAGTCTCAGCAAAAGAAACCAAGCAGGCAGATTTCCCTGGACAGTTACAAAGCTGATGTAAATTCAGAATTAAAGAGGGAAATCATTTCTGAATTGGAAAGCAAGATTGAAACGAGGTCTCACCAGCTCAACAGTAAAGATGATTTTGATGCTAGAAGAGCCTCTGAAGAAGCATCGACGCCTAATATTGCTCCGGTGGATAATACTTTGTCTAATTTTACATTCACGACATACTCGAGACAGAAGAGTGTGAACATTTTTGATGAATTGGAAGAAGAGAACGTTCCAATTGTGAAAAGTTCTAATGATAGAGTCAAGACATCTGCTACGTTGACTCGAAGACAAACTTTGTCAGAGGGAGTGAAAGATATTCGACCTCAGATTTCTCGAGGATATCCTGAGGATGCACCAACGAAAGGGTTAATTACGAAAGTGCAAGGCATCGATAGAGTTGCTCCTTCTGATTTGGTATTGAGAAGTTCTGGACATATCGCGAATTTACAGGAAAATTTAAATAGGAGGCAGTCACTGAAAAATGATGTTGAGAAACCGGTGGCGGTGTACAGATCCAAGAGTTATATCACACTTGCGAGTAATGAGAAATATAAGGGATTGATGAAAGAAGTGGAAAATGGAAGAGATGTTGTTTCCAGGGAGGAAATTGATGAGGGGTTTGTCAAAAAAGCGACAAGTGTTACGAATTTGAATCAAGAGATGCCACGAAGTAACGAAAAGTTCTCGCAGTGGAGAGATAATATTTTGAAGCGGCAAGAGGAACCGACCAAAGAAAAGCAGCTGCAGTCTCTGCAGGTGGGGATAGGACTTGAATTTTATCATTTTTGTCTTTGATTACTGAACTTTGATAAAAAGTATTCACTAAAGCAAATCTCCTTCTGTGTGTTTCCAGGTACTTAAGAGCATTTTACCGCAGTTGAAACATGCTCAACAGGCGGAAGAAAGTGTTCGCAAAAACACGATTGAGAATCAACCCATGCCGGAAAAGAAGTGAGTAAATTAATATAAAATAAATTAAAATAAACATCAGAATAACAATGCTAAATTTCTAACAAAACATATCTTAATTTCAGATCAGGAAGTGCACCTGAAGGACATTCATTGAATTCCAAAGTCGTTACAACGAGTGATGTTCAACGAAGACCAGAATCCAAAACCAGACAAGCAAATCCAGAAAAGCGTTACACATACTCTGGACCACCTGCAGTCAGTTTGGGAAGCTGGTCAGAAAGGCCCTGCGTCAACGTTCAGATAAAAATGGACACTGACTACTTCGCAAAAAGCAATTCGTCTGGTCCCAAAACTGTAGTGAACCTCAACGGCTCCAGGAACGAGAGCCATTTGAATGGTCAAGAAACATCCAAAACTCTGCCAAAGAAAGTAGTGAACGGTTCAATCGAAAGGGATGACAAGCCAGAATATAAAGAACCCAGCGACTTCACAAAGAAAATAGTCCCGCACACAACAGCGTTAGGATTCAAAAAATCAGTCCCAAGTAAAATCAGTTTCGGTAATTCCAACACCGAAGTAAAATCTATCGTTACTACCTCTCAGGAAGTCGAACCAAAATCGATGAATTTTGAAGAACTGACTAAGACCTTTGGCCAAGAAGTCCGCCTCAGAACAAAACCGAAACCCTTGAATCAAAATCGCCACTCGGAATACTTCGGGAGGAATCCCGAAATTGTAAATAATCATGTGAATGGTGGTACCAAACAAAACGGGTTTCAAGAGACGAGCACGGTTACGTCGAATGGGACGCCAAATATTCCAGTCAAAAAATATACTTCTGTGGTGGGTATCAATTCACAGAGCAATCAATTTCGATTTTCAAATGGGCAAGGGCGGACGAACAACGTTACTTCGATGAGGATCAACGGACCGATGCCAGTTGTGAAAGGGTTCAATGTCCAGCCATCCCAGATCCAGTCAAAGGTCACTACTGTCACAGTCAAGCAAAACGAATTGATTGTTGATTCTACAAAGAAAGACGCGCGGATACCAAAACCTCCAACGATGCCGGTAATCACTGGAGTGACTTTGAAAAGTGCCAATGCAAGACCAAAATCTATGCCTGTCAATGTAGATGCTAGGGATCAGTTGTTGGAGTCGATTAGGAATTTTGGTGGTCGTGATAAGTTGAGGAGTGTGAGTATTTTTTCAGATCCAAGAAAAACTATTAAATATTTTTTCGATACTGGGAAGTCAGTATTGTGGTCATAGTTTGATTACTTTTTCAAATACAAAGTTGAGCATTGAGCATTGAAGTGGATTATATGGCTCTGCAAAAATTGTATACTTCAATGCCTGTGAATCTAAACAAATTGCGGTTTTGTCAAAATGTTCATTCAACTGCATCCGAATACATTAATTGTATTCGATGTATCCGTTCGGAAAAAGCATTAAATGGCATTCGACTTATTTGTTAACTCAACGGCATTGGACGGCATTGGTTCCATTCCATGCATCTGATCACTGAAGGCATTGCATGGCATTCAAATGATGCAGTCATTCAACTGCATTCAATTGCATTTTATTAATGGCATCACAAAGAAGGCACTCTACTGGCATAATTTCTTCGTAGATTCAGAATGATTCAAACGAAAACAGTCGAATGTCAAGAAGCATATTCGGACAAAAACGGCATCCGTTTAAATTTATAGGCATTAGAGTGTACAATATCTTCAATGCCATATAATCGACTTCAATACTGTCCTTTTAACAGTGATTGTCGTCACTTTAAGGTCACACAATTACTATGGACATAGGAAAAACGGGACTATACTGCTATAGGTTTCAAAAATTTTGACCTCTCTACACAAATGTGATTAAGTCAGTAGAAGAATCGCTTAAGAACGTAGCAAACTTCTCGTAAAGATGATTTTATTGTGAACAAATTCCCCATTCATGGTTCGTCATAGATTAATTATCAATAAAGTTACGGTTGGATGAAAGTACGAAAACACAGTCAGCAGCGGCAATTTCACGACAGTGAACTTTGTCTTCTTCTATTTTGTTGAAAAATAAGTAGAAACAAGTCAAAAATTTGTGTCTGTAAATGTAGGTGTCATATAAACTGAAAAATTAAACTAATTTTAGCTTACAGAGTTAATTATAGAGGAGGATGTAGTCTCAGTTCTAAATGATGATAGAAAGCTCTGCTAAAGCTTGAGATGATTTCAAAAATTCTAATAACTCAATGTCATAAAAAAACCAACATTTTTTGTGATGAGAAATGTATATTTCTGGCAATACTCAACAGTCGAAAAATGGAAAAGAAACTTCTTGCTTTCGAAAGGACAAATGTTGCTTCCATATCTCGCATATTTAAAGAAAACAAAAATTTTGCATTTTCAGAAAAACGGTCTCTATTATGTTAATTTTCAACTTATGTAGAGAGGTCCAGTCACAGGTGTCAAACTGCTTTGGTATTTAGATATATCACTCTATGATAAAAATAATGGAACACGTACTTCACAGTTTAGTAAAAAAAATTTTGTTCTATTTGTTACAATCATTTGTAAATTAGCTACGAATTCTCAAAAACTGACACATTTTTTTCAAAATGCAGTTTTCTTTTGATCAAGCGTAGATATATATTAGGGATCTTCTTTTTTTCTTCGTCGTGGCAACTGATGCTCTTTCAATTAATGCAAAAAAAAATTAGAAAATAACAAAATGGTAATATATACTACATATCTCCTGTGTTTCATTCTTGGTAAACCACTGCTTCACATTGAAAAAAAATTATTTTTGAAAAATGGAATTTTTGTATTTTTCTTGGAAACAACCAAAGGTAAAAAAAAATGTTCAGATGTAAGTTTACACATCTAGAAAACTTCTACAAAAAAAAAAATATCTTACATCGTTTACGAGAAAAAATTATATTGAAAAAAAAAATTGCTGGCCTCAAAAAATGTGAACATTGTTTGTGCCTTTTATTGTTTCCGAGAAAAATTCGAAATTTTGACTTTTTTTAAAATAATTTGTTCATTGTGAATCAGTGATTTACAAAAAGCGTAATACATATATTACCACATTCCTAAAAAATGAAAATTTTACAGTGAGGCTTTTGAAAAATTCCACTCTTTCAAGAATTTTAGAAAAACAGCCGCTATTTTATCACTTTTCTGATTTTTGAAGTTTTTTATATCAATTGGGAGAGCATGGATTCCTACGATAAACAAACAAACAAAAATATCTACGTTTTTTTGAAAAATACTGCATTAAAAAAAATGCCGTCATTTTTTAAGACTTGCTGAAATTTTGCCTGATTTAAAGTGGAAATTAGTCATAGAAATTATTTTGGAAAATACTATATTTAAAAATGTGGCTGCTTTTTTTAAATTTGGCTGCAAATATCAACAAATGGAGTTGGAATATCTTGTAAATCTTTGAAAGGACTTTTGGACTTTTTACTTTTTTATTTTCGGAAAAACTCCCCACCGGGATTAAAAAGAAAAAGTTTCATATTTTGAAAAATACCGAATGTTAAAAAAAATAAACCATACACATTTTTTTTAATTTTTGCACAAGAGTAAAAGCACTGAATTTCAAAAAACATTTGAAGTTAAAATCGTAATAATTTTTCAATAAATTTCTTTACGAAAAACTGAAGCGAGCTTAAAATATTTATAATTCCCTCAAATTTTCAGAATTTTACCGTCTGTAAAATGCACAAGGGAAAATAGGTATGAGTTTTCGGTCATAAAAGACCAATTTTCTACAACAGAAATGTACTTTTTAATTAATCTGTTTCATTAGAAACTAATTTGTGAACCAAATAATTAAATTTTAAACCTAGAAAGACAACTTTTTGTCAAAGACAATTGAGTTTTCAACAAAAAAGATTAGTTATCTACAAAACAATTAAATTTCCAACTCGAATGTATAATTTTTAGTAACAAAGTTAATTTTCATAAAAATATGAATTTCTAACCAAACAGTTTAATTTCTAGTAAAATGTTGAATTTTGGAGCCAAAAAGAAGAATTTTCTACAAAACAAAGTAGTTGATTTTTCAACCAAAAAAGATTAATTCTCAACGAAACATGTAATAGAGACGATATGTCAACCAAAGAAGATTTCAATCTGAAATAAAAAGCAGTTGAGTTCAATAAAAAAGACGAATTCTTAACATAATGCATGCGTTTTCAAACAAATAGTCGAATTTTCAACAAATAAGTTCAACATTCAACCAAAAATATGATTTTTTAACCAACAATATTGATTTGATAAAATGGAATAATTACGTTTTCAAGCAAAGATGAATCTAGAATCAAAAAATGAATTTTCAAAACAAAGTAGTTGAACTTTCAAACTAGTAGCTGCATTTCTGACCAAAAAAGATAATTTTTTAACAAGATTGTTGCAATTTCAACCAAATAATATAATTTTCAACCAAATAGTAAAATTTTTAACCAATCGGGGTAGTTTCTTAAAACCCGAGAGGAAAAGAATTCTTTATTTATTATTATGGTTTTATTGAACTTTACCATTCCAGGATCATATTTCGCAAAATTCGCAAATGTTATCTAAATTCGTAATGTCACTTCCACTAACTCGCCGCCCCCCCCCCCCTTACCCTGTTACCAACCATAGTTTCTGGCGCAAGCCCCATAATTGCCTGTATCAAAATTTCTTGGGGGGCTCTTTTTAGGAAATACTTATGATCAAAAGAAAAAGGAAACTTAACGAAACTTTTTTTCTGTTTCAGGCTGCCGAGAGGTACTAAATTTTCTCGAACGTGTAAAAATATTCTTAAAGCGAGAGCTCAGTCATAATGATACAGTAGTGTTAAATAATTAAGATCGATCGTGTAAATGTATGTAATTAAGCTAATGAATATCGGAAGATGTCTTATCTCTATTTAAAACTGTATTTTTGTAAAGTTTTATTAAGTTATCTGTCGCAGACTGGGTGTAGGAAATTATTGTTATTAGCGTCTCGTGTTTTTGTTCGTAATCTTCAAAAAAATTGCGATGTCTACGCTCGAAAAGTTTGTAAATAATATTAACAAGTCGAAACTTAGTAATTCGAGTGAAAAACATTTTCTTTGATCAAAGAAGAAAATCATGGGTGCTCCTATTGTCTGAATCTAGTTTTAAGTAATACGGAATTCAAAAAGTTGTATCGTGTTTCATAATTTTCTAATATGCCGTACATAGTATCCAACTCGAGAAAAGATAAATAAATCTTACACATGAGTGTTGCTCGAATGAAATAATATAATGCTTTTCGAAAACTAAAGATTATTTCTATTCTTGTTAACAAAACTTGTCGACGATTTATTATTTGCCACATAAATTGTTTGTGAATTAGCTAACAATTTCGTGACATTTCAAACTTCATCGAAAAAAGCTTAGCAATTCTGGCAAATTGTTCCAAACAAATTGATTCTGATATTAAAGAATCAGAATTTTTCTTCAATGCTTTCTACTCCAAATAACTCATTTGTCAACAAGCAAAAAGTGAGAATAATGAAAGATAATGAAATAAAAATGCCTATTTGCAATTGGAGAAACATCTCCAAAACGCTAATTTGGAAAAACAAATGTTTTTCGGATTAAATTGTTTCAGATACTGATCAATTCAAAGTTAGATTAAACTTCAAACTTCGTTGACAGAACAGTGCAACTAATTAAATTTAATTTTCTTGCGAAAAATTCTGATTTTGTGATATTTTGAAAATGTATATACATCGCTGAGAAAACTTAGTTTGAAGCGTCTATTGCGATTGAACGTTTTTCATAATAAATAATTTCTAAAATAGTCATAGTCTTCGACATTGCTCATTTTTAGTTTGATAAAAGGCCGTTCGATCGTAGCTTTGGTCATATTTGAGTGAGAAGGAATAAAAAATACCAAAGCGGTTGTAATTACGCAAATAATGCTACAGCGTTGACTAAAAAGTTCTAATCATTGAAAGTAAGCTCTAAGTTTCTATCAACGGGACCAAAGTTAACAAACACCCTTCTTATATTATGTTATGTATCATAATCGAATCCCTATGTTAAGAAAGATTCGAAGTAGCAACTTCGAAAAAAGGCTGGTCAGTCGAATTACGAAATGTAAAAAAGCCTAGAGTAATTTTCTTATGGTGAAAGCACTTGATAATACAGTTTGAAACTCGTATTATATGTAACTTTTTTTCTCTGTACAAAGATTTAATCTTATCACGATATGTACATAATGAAATTCACCTTTCCTTATTTAATCAGTGACTTTTACTCTCTCCCGTTACTTCAATTGAAACGCGCCTTTCAGTAACAAATATTGTACTTTCTTCTCCCAATAATAAAATATTTGTTCTTGTAAAATTATTCAGTTAATAAAAGACGCAATAGTTAAGTATTAAGTCATGGCATAAGGTTCTTCCGCGCATGAAACAGGCTGTTTTGTGAAAAGAAAATATTTCCGTATACGTTACTATATCGCAGATCCTGTCGAAGCTGCAATCTATATATGTGCGTTTGCACGTATGAGTGCATTAAAATTGATTTTGAGCGAAATTCGGGTATTACTTCTCCCCGTGAAATTAACCCTTCTCTACTACGGTGGAGTTGAATCACAAATTTACTATGGTGGGTCGGAACGGACCCAACTGAATTCTTAGGCTATTTTTCAAATGATTAACGCATTGATCAGGTGCAATAAGAAGAGTGATTGATCAAGGAACAGTTTCTATTTCAGATAAGATGTATTAATGTCATCCCTGGCGGACCGAACGAACGGAACGGATACGCTACAGCATATATCCTTATAGTATCCACATCGTATCCTCTCCGTATCAGGCAAGAATAACTCATTAAAAAAGAAAGATGAACATTTCACTTGTTGAAATTCGGATTCTACGTGAAATTTGGCGTTAAAAGGTCACGGAGTAATCGCA
>CAKNXH010001005.1:308738-334476 GCA_932178445.1 Andricus quercusramuli
TATAAATTTCGTTGATCCGAGGATCTCGCAAAACCCCGGATATTTGACAAGTTTTCTTTCTTTCGCTCTCAAATACTTGGGAAAAATTATATATGGAGTCAGTGCCGTGCCTATAAATAAAAAAAATCCAAGTCGGAGTTAACCAACACCCTTAAAGTACAAGACTATTGCTTGCAGCGATATCTAACAGACCATAAAAATATCGCAGAGGCCAGCGATTTGTTTTTTGGAGCCGTTGTAGAAGCATGGCACAATTTGTCCATAACATCTACTCTCCTTTTCGTCATATTGTAGAAATCTATGATTTCTGGTAGTTTGGAGTTCTCGTTAACCTCTCCAATGTAATGTATCGAAGAGATGAGCACCACCTTTTTATTTTTCTTTGGAGTGTAAGCCACCATCATCAGCGTCTTCAGCACGAGTGGACTGCTGAGTGCAGAAATGGATGCACAGAGTGCGACGGTACAACTGCACGGGTCGGATCCCACCCGACGGTTGTAGAGAAGGGTTACTCTAGATGAATATGTAAAAATGTTGCATTTATTCATTTGCAAAATCACAGTTCAGAACACCAGGCTAATCATTAACACATGATTTTATAAATACCTTAAATTTAGTGTTTAAAATGTTCTATTCCTAAATTTCTACTATAAAATACTATTTGCCAAAGGAATTACCTTAATCTACTAACAATACTGTGGTCCAAATTTACACCTATAAAAATTCGACTTTCGATTTTTGGTGATCGATTCCTCACAATTTAATCGTTTTCCGGAAGCGAAATTTCCTCTTTTTTTATTGTCAGTATCTCTGGTACTTGTTATTAACTTTTTGTAAAGTTTATTCACCTCTTGAGGAATTTTCAAGGAATGAGCACCACACCGGCAATATGTAGACCTAGCCTAGCTAGAGAAAAATTTTTTGCAGCTTAAGACTATAACCATTATGGTTTAGACTAATACATCAAAAGCCGTTATTCCACCGAGAAAAAAATGTTCAAGAAATAATTTCTAGCAAATAACTTTTCATTTTAATTTCCCCCCACCCGAATCCAATTGTGCCCAGAAAATCACAAAAAATTGCAAAATAGCAGTTTTGTGTAAAATGCATGCCAAAGAACGGATTTTTTGGAACTTTATCAACATACATTTTTTTCCATAACTGACAAGTTCCCAAATATGTTCTAACTAATTATTATTCGCTTAAACATTTTTGTTCGCCTCTAAATCTTGAAGTTATTATTTGTGGGATAAATGATACAGCTGATGAATTTGAAGAATAATGTTCCTTTCTCAACATATTTGGTGATTATTTAAGAATTTTCATTTGTGTAAACCATTTTTTCCCTTTGTGAAGCATGAAAAACAATATTTTATGGAATTAATGACACAATTAACGGATGTTTAGACTACTATTTCTTTCCTAAGGATATTTAGCCATTTTTCAAACAATTTTCTTTTGTTTAAACAATTTTCATTTTTTTAAACAAATTTCTTCCCTGTAAATCGTAAAAATTAATTATTCTTTGGATTTAATCACGCAACTGACGAATATTGAGATCTTAATTTTAACAGAATTTTACAATTATTTAAACAATTTTAATTTTTTTAAACAATTTTCTCCCCTGTTAATCTTAAAAAGTTACTACTTTCTGAAATCAATAACGCTGTTAACGAATGCTAATGACAGTTTACAATTACGTAAACCATTTTCATTCGTTTAAACAATGTTTCTCCTCAGTAAATATTTAAAAGTTTTTATTTTTATAAGACACTAGCATTTTCTCCGTCTTTCTTATAAAAATGAGCAAGTGATATCAATTGTTTAAATAACTGCAAACTGCGGCTTTCACAAAAAATATCACTATTAACATCCATCATCTTCTACATTAATTCCATAAAATTTACTTTTCACGATTTACAGGATGAAAAAATTGTTTGAAGAAATAAAAATTGCTTAAACAATTTCCAAATATCCTAAAGACCAAAACATTACTTTAAAATTCGTTAATTGTGTTATTAATTATTCTAGAAAAAAATATGCTCGGTCATTATATTTCCACACATTTGTGCACAGACCTTTTAAAATTGAAGTTCAAAGCGTCAACAACTGTAATTTCATGATTGTGAATTCTCTTTTGTTAAAGCTCCTTCGGCTTTAACGAACACATTCTTGTCACGTATCTCGTGCTTCGCACTCGATTTTGTCTAAAATATGAACTTTTCTACATTATGTTCAACACTATTATATCTAATGTACATTATATTTATTTCTGTACCTCGATCTGGTACTGCTCATTCAGATATTGCAAAATAATGTACAAATTTTAATTTTCATCATGACTTTAATATTTTCTCCTTACTTTTAGCACTAATTTTACTTTTAGCACCCCTCATAAACTATAATCAGAAAGTGAAACTAAACATGTTTTTTCAATTTGATTATGAAGAGGGTTCTCAAAGCACCTATGGCCTTGAGGAGTACATTCTCATTGCGATACTCGCGCTCAGCAACTAGGTTATATAGACGATTGTTTTGTACAAATAAAACCATGTAAACAAAATAAAACGGAATATCAGAAATTGGTATGTTTTTCGTTAAAATGTTTTTAAAACTTAGATTTTCTTATTGAATGTAATTTACATGGTTGAAATAAGTAATACAAAAGTACGTGTAATATTTCACGTTTGCCGATTGTTAATATGTTAAAAAAATTCAGTAGAACTAATTTGTAACATACAAGTCAAAGAATTCGAAGAAGATATTAAAAATCATTGGACTGTATTTTAAAAAGAACGTACCTAGTATAATTTACTTGATAATTAATATCTTATAGAACTTTTTCAATTCTTGTATAATCGAAAGATGTTGCTATATGATGATTGATTAATCTTGTTGACATCTACTGAAAACCATAACTATAACTTATGATTCAATACCTATACAAAAATGTCACTTAAAATGTTTTAATTTATCAGAAAAGAATTTTTTTCTATTTTTTGAAAATTTTGAGAAACATATTTTTTTTAATTTTGATCATAATTCAGATGGCCATTTGAAGGATTTGCAAGTTTCCTTGACGTGTACAAGAAACTTTCACACAAATTTCGGAAACTTTTCAAAAAATTTTGTTTCCAAATTTGAAAATGCTCTTACTTTTTGAATTTGTATCCAATCAAAAAATTTGATAAGGATAGTTTCGAAATATATTTCACATCTAGTGAAAATTTTGATTGAAATTTTTTAATCCATCAAAAAAATATTTTTTTTTCTACTTTATGAAAGTTTTCAAAATTTTGAAAAGTATATAACTTTTCTAATTTTCATCAAAATCAAAAATTTAATGCAGGTAATTTTTAAGCCTTTCATCCGTCTGTAAGAAACTTCCACACAAATTTTTGAAACTTGAAAAAAAAAAATTTTTTTAATTTTGAAAATGCTCTAAAATTTTTTATTTTGTTTGGAAATATCTGGTTAACGAACATAAACTTCATTTTAGCACCCTTAAGATGTTTATCGAAGGCTAACTCGATTGGACAAATCCTTGAAAAGTTAGCGTGGCTACAAAATTCAGGTAACCATACAGACATACATACATACAGACAGAAACCGACAAAATTTTATGATTTTTGGGCAATGTGAGTGCCGGAACGTAAAGATCCCTTGAAAACCAGAGATCAAAAATTTAGACGATTACATTACACTCTCATGAATGAGAATGTAAAAAAACTGATCACGATTTACAGGCGAAAAAAATGCTTTAAACTATAGGCTTTGAGCTATAGGCTTCAATAACAACAGTAACAATGCAAAATTCGATGGAAAAATTTCCTGAGAAATTTTTTTTTTCGAAAATCGGAACAACGTTATAGGCTTCATTAAAAACAATAACATTGCGAGATTTAATGAAAAAAATTCCTGAAGAAAAAATTTGCTAAGAAAAAATTTTGTAGGCTTCTTTACCAACAATAACAATGAGAAATTCGATGGAAAAATTTTCGTGAAGGAAAAATTTACTGGAAGTTTTTTTTTCGAAAATCGAAAAAATGTTATATGCCTTATTAACAACAATAACAATTCGAAATCCGATGGAAAAATTTTCTGGTGAAAAAATTTTATGAGGAAAAAATTCTTTCGAAAATCGCGAAAAAATACAGGCTTCAATAACAACAATAACATGCAAAATTCGATGGAAAAATATTCTGAGGAAAAAGTGTTCTGAGGACAAATTTTTTTTCGAAAATCGAAAAAACATTATAGACTTCATTAACAGCAATAATAATGCGAAAGTCGATGGAAAAATTTTCTGAGGAAAAAAATTTGTGATGGAAAATTTTTTTTTAAATCGCAGAAACGCTATAGGCTTCAATAACAACAATAACAATGAAAACTTCAATGGAAAAATTTTCTGAGGAACAAATTTGTTCGAAAATCGCAAAAGCGCTATAGGCTTCAATAACAACAATAAAAATTAAAAAACAACTTTAAAATTCTGAAAAATATTATTTTTTGACAAAGTCATATCTGCGTGGTAACAAGGGGTTGGTTTTTAACTTTAAGTGTTGGAGCCCAAAAATCGGAGTGGGTATCTTCGAGAGGCACAAAAATCAGAAACCCTAGCCACATTGTAAAATTCTCAAAAAGATTATTTTTTGACACTGTCATATCTGCGTGGTACAAAGGGGTGGATTTTTACCGATAGGGGTTGAAGCCTAAAAATTCGAGTAGGTATCTTTGATGAGCACAAAAATCAGATACCCTAGCCACATTGTAACATTCTCAGAAAGATTATTTTTTGAAACTGTCATATCTGCGTGGTTCCAAGGGGTTGATTTTTAACTTTAAGGGTTGGAGCCCAAAAATCGGGGTGGGTCTCTTCGAGAGGCACAAAAATCAGAGACCTTAGCCACATTGTAAAATTCTCAAAAAGATTATTTTTTGACACTGTCATATCTGCGTGGTGCCAAGGGGTTGATTTTTACCGTTAACACTAGAAGTACCAGGCTGGGTCAATTGACCCATTTCGATTTTGAAAGTGGTAAATCTCCGCAGCGGTTTCTTGCAGAGAGATGGCGTTTTGTGACTTTCAATTATTCATAAATAGGAGTATTTGACAATTTTTTCGGAAAATATTGGATGCGTACTTTAAAGAAAAATCGAGTTTTTATAGTCTGTTACCGGCAGGGGTCAATTGACCCCTATCACTTTTTGGCTGGTATTTCATTACAAAACATTTTAGGTTCTACAAAAAAATTGGCCCTTTTCGTGAAATAATGTTGAAAATGTGAATTTGTTTACAAATATTGTTAAAATAATTACCATTTGTTGTTAATTTGAAAAAATGACAGCAAGACATTTTTGGTCGATTCTGCAAAAAAATGGAGCCTATTCGTTATGACATACGAAAACTGTGTATTTGTTTATAAAAATTGTTCAAATAATGCTGCCAAGCAGCAGATATTTTTAAATAATCATAATTAGGCATACATTTCTCTTATATTCTATATAAAAACTGTGCATTTTTGATTTCTCCTTCCCGTGTTTCACTCTTCAATTTCAATCCCTTAACTATTATGTTATTTTTCCTCTTCGACCTTTCTTCTTCTTCCAACCTCGTAGGATGTATAGAAACAAAGTTAGATGCGATTTTATTTCAGATCTTTTCATTACCTCTACAGGTGCGCATTTTAATAGATTTCGATTTAAAATCATATCACTGTTTTCAGAGAGCTTCAATGAAGCACTATGCAAATTTTGACTCCTTTATGTCTTTTCCCTGTAAAGCTGTGTCAAGTTTTAAAAAACTGTTCAAACAATGATGCCTTATTATATAAGAATAATTCATTTTTCATCTACTTTATACGAAAATATCGATGGGTCCTAAAAGAAAGTACGCAACTCCCAGCGACGGATAGAAACTGCGTATCTGGCGCGCTCTATACTAAGTATATACTTTCTATATACTTAGTATGGAGCGCGCCAGATACGTAGTTTCTATTCGTCGCTGGGAGTTGCGTAGTTTCTTTTAGGACCCATCGATATATTCGCTAGTGGGCACAGAACGCTTTTGTGTTAAACGTTTCATAATAAAACAAATTCCTTTCGAGATGCAGGACTATTAATTAAAAGGCGTTTTTCGTTTGTAAATTAAAACCCTTCTATCTTTGAAATTATTCGCGAAAATTGTTCGTTTCAACTCATATTTTCAATTCTACCAATACTTTTTTCAAATAAAACAATATCACTTAGCACAGAAAGGAGATTAATTTTTGTCCATTATTTTACCTATTAGCCCTTTTTTTGCAAAAACTATTGATCTCATAGAATATTGCACAAATTGCACAAATATGATTAAGTAAGATCAGGAATAGAGATAGGAGAGGCAATACAGAAGGTTCAAGGACAAACGGAACAGAAGAACTTACGTAGAGTGTGCGGTTATGATGTGGAATCTTGGGCTCATGTGTTCGAATTTCCTATGAATAGTTCCTGCAAATTTTAGACTAAATATAAAATGGGAAAACTTTATTTGTGCGATTTAATTTATATTAATTTATAAATTTGTAGCTCAGAGGATTCGAACCCACAAAAGACTGCTGACTCACCAGTTTCTAAACATAAACCAGAAGTGCGTAAACACGCGCAGCCATTGAGGCTTAACCATACAGGCATTAAAAAATTTCTAGCCACTCAGCCGACAAACTCGAAGCACACATACAAGCGCACACACGCACAGCGCGTTCGGGTGAGCGTGTGTGCGGGCCACGTACAGGCGAACCCACTTTACAGTTCCCAGATTGGTCAGGCAAGATAGTGAGTGCTCTCAGAATCTTTTCCCTATCACTTGTTATAATTTTGTAATTCTTCACGAAAAAAAAGTGATGGACCGTTTTAGAATTTTCACATCAAGTTCGTCATCTCTTTCTCAAAGTTCGCAGATTATTCACGAAAATACATCTATATCCGATGAATTTTTCTCATATCCGAGACCTAGCTACAAGATCGTGACTTTTTTATGGATAAATTTTTTCCGTTCAAATAGCCGAGAAGT
The DNA here is from genome assembly GCA_932178445.1 of Andricus quercusramuli. NCBI lineage: Eukaryota > Metazoa > Arthropoda > Insecta > Hymenoptera > Cynipidae > Andricus > Andricus quercusramuli. The sequence continues at coordinate 315,790 of CAKNXH010001005.1, forward strand.
TAGAATTTGAGCTATATATTTAAATTAGAAGAAGAGGACTAAAGCATTTATGTTACTGACTGTAAAGGAAACAGAGCCCCTCAAACCCGTAAAAGGTAGAGACTGAATACATACATCGCAGTTGCATATATATAGATTACTAGCTGTATTATATGCAATAAAGAGAAAAAAATCATAATAATTTTAATCGATATTTTTAGATTAATCTAGAATTCCCGCGCTGTTTATTTATATGACGGGGTTCGTTCCGCGACACTGCTCCGACCCAGGTCGCTGATCAATCTCTCCAGCAATCGCTCCAGGCAAAGAGCTTTACAAAGCCATCATGTGTCACACAAAAACACGCAACTTACTCATAATCACATCCAACAAGTGTAGCTCTCCACGCTGGCCCATTAGTATCCAAGTCTTTTATTTCATGAGTCTCTCATTCCACTGACATTCTTCATCACATGCGACCGTCCGCGAAGAAAGGGACCTAATGCGTCGAAGCTGAATTTTACAGGACGGACGATCGTAGCAGAGTCCGCAAGCCGGCATTTGAGTCGTCAGGATGCGTCTACGGCAAGCATCCCTTCCACCTACCACTACACTTTTAGGCACGAACCAGTGAAGCTTACGGGCACGTCGCGTACAACTATAATGGTAAGTGGTGGGGCTGGCTTTCGTTGGCCTCTAGTTCGGTCTCCGCGTACGCTTATTATGCCCATGTTTGTAGCTTAATAACAAGAAAAGTAATTAACTTGAAATCTTTCTGATTATTGGAAATGAAAGAGTAACTCAGAAAGTATCGATTGGTATAAGAAAAAAAAATCGATTTTTCCCGCATTAGGTCCCTTTCTTCACGGACTGTCACACATATTTCTTATAAACTATTTGTCGACACACTTCATAGACATGAATAGTTTGAATGATTATTCCTGCGTCTAATAGAAACTTAAAATGTTCAAAATGTTTATCTATACGGTATTTTAATATTCCAAGCGATTAAATGACTTACAAGAGAAAACACAGGATTACATAACATTTCTAGGGATTGCAGGAGACAACTTTGAATTACATGGAAGAGTTTACATCAGATTATATCTCTATCAATGGCCTGCCACCATTTGGAAGTATTTTCAAATATTCTATTTCTAAGTTGGTAAGATACCTAACCGGGTGTTTTTTCTCTCCCGGGTGTACTGTCGCCATCTTTCGATCAAAGAATAATCTCCTCATTAAACCATGTTCGCTTTTAAATGCCATGATTTCACCAATATGGTTTATATCTACATTCCTTTCTGTCGTTGTTGGCACGGGCAACCAAAGGCCGTCCTCATAATATTCAAGATTCCATTTGGAAAGAAACTTGAGATGTCCCTTTACAAATGGCTCCTCCAGAGTAACAGGAACATATATAGAGGAACTTGATTCTGTAAAAACAAATGAAACTAAATTTTAAAAAATACATTTTAATCCGAACAATTAATGAAATATTCGAAAGCAGATGATTATCTTACATACACTGTGAAGTTGCCAAATTCTTGCAACTCATAAATGGGGATGCTGCATAAAATGATATAAAAATATTTCCAGAAACCTAAACCAATGAATAACGTTGTGGAAAAAATGAAAAAATTTGTTTTCAATTCTTTGTAAAGCAGAATTTGTATTTCAAGTCTGTTTGGTCGCACTTTACTGTCGTGCAAAACCAGAGCTCTTCAGTTTTGAAGATTCAGAATTGAAAACTTGACTTTTAATTTTCAAAATCATCAGAATATTTGTAGGATTTTTTTGAAATGTTTTGGGAATATTTAAATGTTCCACATAAGATATTTCATTTTTTTAGATACCTCACGTGGGCTATTCTCGCCTATTTTTCTTATTTTTTATTTAGCCCAGACTGTATCTATATCTCAGTTTATCATTATTTACCTTCATTAATCTTTTTCTATATCATTCAGAATAATTTTGCCCACCTGTTTAACTTTCTATCTTTTTGTGCCTATAATTCTCTACTTATCATTCTGAATCTTCTTTTTCCTGTCTCATCTCATCATTGTTTATTAACTCTGCATTAACTCTGCATCTTTCTGAATAACAGTAATTTTCCTATTTTTGTCAATTTCCTCTTTTTAATTCTATGTCTTTGCTAAGTTCGTTATATTGTGTAACGTCGCGTCAATTCATGTTTATCTTTTTTATCTCCATCCACCTTTCTTAATCACTTATACTTTTGCAGTCAAGAACTATTTAAACTTAGTCTATTCTTGTCTATCTGTTTCAGAGTTTTTGTGAATATAATCTCCATCTATTTTTCTGGATCCTCTCTTATTTATTCCAGCAGTAAATCTTTTTTCTTTCAAGTCTCACTTTTCCATGTCATTCACATGGATATTTGTTTGCATCATTATTAAAATAATTTTACATCTTTTCTTTCAATCCCCTCTGGTGAGACTCGGTCTATCCACCGTCTACCTTTTTCAATCCCCTTATCTTTCTGAAATTTCCCTTTTCTATTCCAGATTAACATTGTTTATTGACACCTAGCTTTTTTACGTACACCTTTTTGATTAAATATAATCGCCCTACTTTTTCAATCCCCTTTTATGTAACTCAATGTATACACATAGGTTATCCCTATTCTATTCATGTCTATTCTATATCCCTTTCTTCTTTTCCAGCACACTATTCAGTAAATCTATTTCTATTATACCATTCTCCTTTTTAAATAATTATATTTATGAATTGTCAGTTAGGAATTTATTTTAAAACCTCTTCCACACATTTTTTTAAAATAACATTCCTTTATAGTTTCAACGAATAATACTGTGTATTATGCTGCTTATTGGTGTATAATAACATTTCATAAACAAAAAACAATTTTCTAAATAATCATAAATTTATTCAACCTTAATTTTTTTTAATGAAAAATGAAGAGACCGAATTCATTTTAATTCCGGCAGGCAGTCTATGCTCAAGTCACAGAATCATTTGTCGTTCAAATATCTTGTTCTTCAAAGGGAATGAGACGACACGTAACTTACCGACTTGCAGACATTTTTTTTTGTCAAAGTTATTAGTATTTGAATTTTTTAAACTGAAAATGCGGATTTTCAAAAAATGTTCGAAATTTTTGTGAAAAGTATGATATTTTTTAATCTAATATAAATATCTTTCTCTTTCTTTATAATTCGTTTTAACAACGTGTTAGTGGAAGAATAATGAAATGAGTCAGAAAAAGTACAGCGTATCAAGTATTTCAAAAATACCGACTTCAAAGAAGAAGGTTTGATATAGAAGTTATTTTAAAACTGTCAAATTATGTTCTTCTTTGTTTTTCATGACACTATAAAATTCTATTGCTTAGACAAAATAAATTTCAAATGATTTCATACATCTTTTTGCAAATATCTCAAAAACAACGCGTGATGGAGGAAAGGGTCAAAAATTTATTTTCTAGAACTCTCTTAGATAAAACATTTCGATCAATCGATTTTTTTCCGAATCTTTTGTCGTTTTGGCAAAAAATGTAAATTTTGGTTTCAAAAAAGACGAGAAAACCTGTTCTATGCAAGCCTAAGGCACAGGGCAAACCATTGGAAATATACACTTTACGTTAGGAGGAATCTAGACCAAAAAACTTAAAAACCTTTATGAAAATAAAAAATAAACATTGGGGTCTTTTAATAAACTGACTTTGAATATTTCCAGAAAGAACAATTGCCATTTTGTCAATAATGAACTTCTAAAATTTTCCAATGGATTTCGAAAGAGGGCGAGGAATTCCATCCTATCGGCGCGGGTCGCAAGTATGAGCGCGCCCGGGGCGCGCATCAGTTGGGTCTCGCGCTTCGCACTTGACGAACTCGATGCATGTTCAAAACACGAAATATTCCATATTATATTGAACTCTATTATATATGATATGCATTTACATTATTTATCTGTACCTATACGCCCACGACGCTACTTATTCACACATTGCAAAACAGTTGCTAGTAACCAACTGTGCGCGTCTCAATTAATACAATCAAAGTTTTCACTTGCAAGTCCACGTACACTGAATAATATCAGTAAATAATACGAACTATTGGAATCGTTCTATGGACTGCCTAATACCGCGCCGTCTGACCAAAGCCGGTAGCTACCACTTGTGAGGGGTGTAGAGAGCGCTCGGCCGTCTAGTCTAACAAGGGGACCTTTAGGTCTGCTTTTTTTTGTTTGAATTGACACTCTCCTCAATGAAAGGTACGTACCAGAGGTTTTCTGAGAAAAATCAATAAGGCGCAATTTAGACCCATTTTTGAGAGAAATGCATTTCGAAAATTGCGAACGGATGATCATCGAGCCGGTGTAAAAGTATTTCGAATCGTCAGTAGCTCCCTGGTAGAGCGCTCGGCTGATAGCCGAAGGTTGCGCTTTCGATTTTCGCTACCTATACTTTTTTTTTATTCTTCAAAATCCTTATTTATTCTATTTTTGAATAAGATTTGATAAAATTATACCATTTAATGATTATTTATTCCTTACTTTCAATGAAAAACTCTATTAATAGTATGTTTATTACCACTCGTTTGGACAATAATTGTGCATTTAATAAAAAAATTTTATTCTTCAATAGTTTCCAGTATCTATATTATCAAATTAAAGTAGGAACAAAGTGAAAAAATACACTTTCAAGGCAATTCTGATTCTTGTTAATGAATATCTATGAAATGAGTCACTACTTCCACTGGAATTTCGTATTTATTATTTGAATTTTCATTTGAAATACTTCTTTCCAACTTTTATTCAATAATATAGATACTAGAAACTATTTAATAATAAAAAATTTCAATAAAATGCACAATGTCCAAACGAGTGGTAATAAAAATACGATTAACAGAGTTTTCATTGAAAATAAGGAATAATTAGTCATTAAGCGATAAATTTTTATCAAATGTTATTCAAAAATGGAATAAACAAGCATTTTAATAGAGATAAAACAAATATGGATAGCAAGAATCGAACGCACAACCTTGCGGCTATCAGCCGAGCGATCTACCAGGGAGCTACCGACTCTTCGATACACTTTTACATCGGCTCAATGACTAACCGTTTTGCAATTTTTGAAATGCTTTTTTCTCGAAAATGGTTTAAAATTGCGTCTTCTTGATTTTTCTCAGAAAACCTCTGGTACATACCTTTCATTGAGGAAAGTATCAATTCAAACAAAAAAAAATCAGACCTAAAGGTCCCCTGTAAGCCCGAAGCCCTAAGGGGACGTCCATAAATCACGTGACTCGGAAAGGGGGTGGGGGATCAGCAAAAATATCACGGGAAATCACTTGGGGGAGGGGGGGGGGGTACGGATTTAGTTGCGAGTTTTCTGGTAAAAGAATGTGCGCGATCTCTGGCAAAGTCACTTTGCTTTATATACAACTTGATACATGAAAAAGGTACCTATCCTACAGCCTGGAAAGAGGCCAGAGTTTGTCCTGTTTTTAAAGCAGGAAATAATTTTTCAAAAGTAGTTGAATCTTGCTTAACGGGCTTTTAACAGCAACTATAAGAGCGCATATAACAGAATGTCGACATGGATTTGTTTGCGGGGTATCAACAATCATTAACCTGTTTGTATTCACACAATTCGTAGCTAATTCTATTGCAAATGGCAACCAGGTAGATGTAATATACCTAAACATTGCGAAGAGCTTTGATAAATTAGGTCATCACATTATATTGGAGAAACTGCATTCTATGGACCTTCCTGGAAACTTGATCATTCTTATGCAGAATTTCCTGCTAAATCGCAAACATTATGTGCAAATCGAAAGCTGTAGCTCGCATGCATTCACACCCTCATCTGGGGTGCCACAAGGGTCTAATTTAGGGCCAGTTATCTTTACAATATTTTTTTAATGATGCCGGCTACTCTTCTAAAATTAATAAGATCTTATTTGCAGATGATAGTAAAGTGTACATGGAAATAACATGTGTTAGAGATTGTATAACGCTACAGGTAGGGCTGATGGATTTTCTCCAATGGTGTAGAGAAATGGGTCTATCTATGAATATCAATATAAGTGTCAGATTTTGACTTTTACAAAGAAAATTGTACCAATTTTTTTTCATATGAACTCGAAGGAACAGAATTAAAAAGTGTCTATTCAGCGAATGACCTCGGCCTTTTATATGATCCTCAGCTACCATTTAAAGAGCATATTGACTGTATTGCGAGATCTGCTAATAAAATGCTAGGGTTTATTCTGCGCTCATGTAAAAATCTACGAAGCACAAAGACTCTTTTTTTTTAATTTTTTTTTTTTTAATTTGGATTGACCTATTTAATGCTTATGTGCGCTCGAAGTTAGAATACGCATCCGTGATATGGAGTCCACATACTGAAATAGCAAAGGAAGCATTGGAGAAGATACAGAAGAGATTTCTAAAATGTTTTGATGTTAAAAAATGACGGTGTTTATGTCGTCAGAGGAAGTGGCTATACGCAACACTATGAAAGGTTTGACACAATTACAATTCAAGAAAGGCATTTATTACTTTCACTAGGATTTGTTTTTAAAGTATTAAGCGGAATGATCGAATGCCCCGACATTTTGGAATCAATCCCTCATAATGTACCTTAAAAAAACAGCAGAAGTAATTTTCTTCGGTATTTTCCACCAACTTCAAATAATACATTGTACTACTCGCCGATCTACAAACTATGAAGAAACATGAACGATTTATACTCTATAGCGGTTAACATCGATATATTTGATATGTCTCTAAATACATTTACACAACAAGCACACAACAAGCATTAACGAATTCTTGGACGTCGCTTGTCCCACCTCTACTCACCAAACACATCCCGTGCAGAAATTGTCCGATTTCGTACGTAATACCGATCTGGCCCCGGTCGTGATTCCCGATCTGGCCCTGATCGGTAGAACTCTGTGGTCCATACTTGGGCCAGACCGCGCCAGACCGATTTCCTACTGAAACGCTATCTTCATGCGCTCAGAGAATTGGTACTGGGTATTGTTTTTTGATAGAGCAGTGAATTTCGAATATTACTCGTTTGTAATATTCTGTCTATTATTATTGAAAATACCTCAGGCGAGTACGCCATTTGTTCAGAGGCATCGAGCACTAGCCAGTATACCTCGAAACCTGCGTGATGAAAATGAAAGTGAGTAATTACGCTCTGCGGCTCATTGAAACCTTACGTCAAATAAATTAACTTTCAATTAATTTGTCTTTTCCCAACAAATGTAAATGAAATTATTATAGATAGTAATGTAAGTGTTCCGGAACATAATAGTGATCAATCCGTTCAATTTGTGAATTTGGACAAGCCACAAAATATGAAGTATGTGTTCAAAGGTCGAGAAGTGTGGTTGTAAACAATGTGGACCATATGAAATGGAAAATTCATCAACAGTATTTATTCTTCTGCCCTGTCTTGTGGATTACGTTTGGGTCAAGGAGTAACAGCAAGGTAATTTACTGAATACTTTTCACACTGTTTTTTTGTTTCGTTGACACGTAAGGGTATTGAGAGTACGTGGGGCGCTTGTCAAATTTGAAAATTTTAGAACTCTCTTCAACTCTCATCCCATAAATCTTGGCATGAACTGTTTTTATATTACTTTCTCGAGATCAGTTTAATTATTATTAATCTAAACTATTTTACCATTTGTGGATTGTTTTTGAGAATAACGCATATTTAATTTAATATAAAACACTGTAGATTCCTATGATTTGAAATCAAAATATATTGTATTATCAACAAAATAGTTGAATTTTCAACCCAAAAAGATGAATTTTTAACAAAAACAAATTAATTTTCAACTAAAACAAATTACTTTTAACCAAACAATTGCATTAACAATCAAATAGTCGAACTTTCATGCAAAATAGCGAATTTATATTAAATTAGTTTTACTTTTAACGAAATAGTTCAGTTTTCAAGCTAAGAGGCTTATTTTCTGAAGACAGTTGAATTTTCAACCCGAAAAGTTGAATCTTTAAACAAATATATGAACCGTCAATCAAGAAAGATGAATTTCAACCCAAATAGTTGAATTTGCAACTGGAGAAAGATATATTTTTAACCAAACATAAACTAGTTACATTTTCAATTGAAAAAAAAAAATTTTTCAACCAATAAAAATCGATTTTTGAACAAAATAGTTCCATTTTCAAATAAAAGACGATTCGTAAACCAACAAATAAAATTTTTAACAAACTAGTTCAACTTTGAACGTTGAGAAACTAGATGAAATTTTAATAAAGTATGTAGTTAAATTTTTAAGCCGAAAAGTCAAATCCTCAACCATATAGATGAATCGTCAAAATTACAGTTTACAAAACTAATTTACATGAAAAAAACAACTAACTTTCTACCAGTTGAGTTCAACAAAAAAATACAAATTTTCCAAAACGACAAGAATATTTATTTTCAACAAAATTGTTGAATTTTCAAGTCGAGAAGATGAATTTTCCTCAAAATACATGAATTTTCTAACAAACAGTTGAATTTTCAGAATATAAAGGATAAATTTTCAATCTCAAATGGAAAATGTAAATTTTCAGATAAAAATAAACTTTCTTGGTAAAAAATTCAGCTGTTTTGTTCGACATTCGTTTTTTATATTTCAGGTTATTTAAAATTTGTTTCGTAAAAACCAAACCTTCTCCTGGCAACTTATACCATCTAGAAAAATCTTACGTTTCTTAAAAGTATAATTAAACATTTATTTCTGAAATCTGTTCTTGACGTGCCCGTATACTACTTCAATTTTAAATTAAAATACTGATGCCATTATACATACTTCCAGCTGTTATTTGTGTTAAATTTTAAATCACGGAGGAAGAGGCTCTAAGCAACATTGAAACCATTATTGGAAATTCCAAAGATTGGGCTAGCCGTTGCAAGGAGAGGACCATGCACTAGTTTCGATTTCACTTAAATTAGATGTACATTATTTCGTTTTAAATAAATAATAGTCTGTAATTTATAATTTGCTCTTTATTCGCGAAATTCATCAAATGGATGATAATGAGACTGATCGGGTACCGATCGGGCACCGACCGGGTTTCCCGATCGGGAGTCCCGACCTGGCCCCGGTCTGGGCGTGTGTTTCATCCGCGCTTTGAACACAGCTGCAGCGTGATGTAATTGAATATTTATCACAAATATAATATAATAGATTTAATAGTGCAGTCATCTCTGAAAGGCAGGTGCTCGAAATTATTATTATTTAACTCGTATATTTTTAAATAACATATAAAGGTTATGTGCAGTAGTATACAATGTACAACAGCGTGTAGTGTTTCAAATTTTAACAAAAACATAACCTGCAAATTAGTGGACTTTTATATATTGAGTAATTTCAAATTTCCCGCAAGTAGACAGAACCTCGCCATGCACAATTTCTATGCAGGTATTTTCTAGGTACTTTTTCACACGGAAAGATTGGTGGCAATCTTTACCTCACCTGACCTGTCCACTGAAAGGCGTGTTGTGAAATATGAGCGAAATAACTGACATAATATTTTTGCTAATTTTACCAAAAATCGAAATTATATAACTTTTTTGTTTGTTCTGATAGTAGCATCGGTATAAAATATAATTTAGGGGTACGCATAAAAACACCTTTCTATTCTGATTCGCAGTGTAGAATTGAATGTCCGCTGTAGGGCGAACCTGCCAACACTGGACAAAATTTTACTACCTCAAAATAATATCAATAGTTTTTTATTTGCTAACGAATTGATTTTTACACTGACATCTCATCACATGGTCAAATATATCAGCTTCATTTGTGTCATAACAGCTCTTTCATATATATCCTATTTTGTGTTTACTGAAATCTACCAATTTTTGCTATCCACTGTAGGGAGGTCTCCCCATTGATTAAAAAAATATATTTTTCTTAACTTTGTGCAAACAATAAGAAGGAAATATTTTGAAAATGGAAACAGACTAGGTCACATTTACAATGTTTAGACAATTAGAAAATATATTGAATATTCGAATAATTAATTTGTTATTAATCGCCAGTGGCCTATTTTTGGCTAATCAAATCTGGAAAATTTCATAATTAATTAGTTATGTTTCAATAATTTTGATGCAGAGAGGCAATAAAGTATCTTTTGCGTAAGAAACAAAAGCTATAAAATGAAAATAAACTCCTTTAGACACTGAATTTCATCCTTATCCAAGGAAAATAATTTTGACTAAGTTTATGCTAAATAATTGCAAAGTAGAAATTAAAAATGTAGAGCCTGAAGACCCTGAATCTGTATAATTAATATGGATTCCATTGATTTCTTGTCATTTGAACAATGTAAAAAATCCTTCTTTTTCTTATCTTTGTTCAAACAATCAGAAGGAAAATGCTTTTAAATTGGAGACAGGCTACGTCACGTTTACAATTTCGCAACATAATCTTCTTATTGTGCCAATAGAGTCAACAATATCGCACCATCGCGTCGTTTTTCAAGTTTTCCATTTTCATGACCCATCTTAATAATAATATACAGTCCTAAGTAAATTAATTTATTTGTATCAAGCAATTGGTTGATTTCCATGATTAAAATAGGAAATAACTCAACTAATCGAATCCAATTTTGTCCAATTTTGGTTTAGAGTGACCTCGAAGTATGTTTTACGTAAGGCAAAAAGCTATATAATAGTTTGCTGTATAATTGCATTCCTTATGGAAAATGAGTAAAATATATAGCCGAAAAAAGTTTCGGAAATCGAAACTAGAACTCTGTACAAAAGTAGCGCACGAGTACCCTAAATATATGTATGATTAATTTTCAGACCATTGATCCATTGTAATTTAAAGATAGCAAAAAAAATGTTTTTCTTAACTTTGTTTAAACAATCAGAAGGCAAATGTTTTTAAATTGGAGACAGGCTGCGTCATGTTTACAATTTCACAATATGACCTTTACTGTTTCAATGGAGTTAAGAATGATACACCATCGTGATATTTTCTTCAATTCTCCTATTTTTCACGTTTTTCATTTGTTTAACCTTTTTTAATTATTATATACAGTCCTAAGGAAATTTATTCATTTGTATCAAGAAATTAGTTGCTTTCCACTATTAGGAAATATCCCGAATAAACGAATTACTGCCTCAAAATATCTTTTGCACAATGAAAAAAGCTATACAATTAATATAATTATATTAAATTAATTATTGAACTTTCTTTAGACACTCAAATTCATACTTATTCAAGCTGACGCTTATTAACGGCAAATAATTTATACGAAGCCCATATTGGTCCATTATAATTTTACGATTGTGAAAAATTCTTACTTTCCTTAACTTTGTACAAACAGTCATGGAAAAATTCGAGAATTTTCAAAATGAAGTTGTGCGACCACCCTGATATAATATTCTTGTTAGTAATTTATTTGCCTCGAATTTCTATTTCTATATCTTGTTTTGCAGTTGTTTCCTCCTGGTAATTATATATTTTGTTGAAAATTTTATTATTTGGTTGAAAATTCGAACATTTTCTTAAAAAGTCATCCCTTTGGGTTAAAAAATCAACTATTCTGGTAGAAAATTAACTTTTATTTGAAAATTTATATTTTGGTGTTGAAAATTCAACTATTTGTTTGAAGTCTCAAGTATTTTTTTGAAAATTCGTCCCTTTTGCTTCAAAGTGCAACTATTAGATTGTAAATGCAACTATTTGGTCGAAAATGAATCATTTTTTGTTTAAATATCAAATATTTGGTTAAAAATTTATCTTTGTAGGTAGAAAATTCGAGTATTTGGTGATAATTTATCAACTATTCTGTTTAAAATTCAATTGATTTGTTGCAAGTTTAACTATTTTGTTAAAAAGTCATCTTGTGTGATCGAAAATCAATCTGTTTTGTTGAAGATTCGTCCGTTTGGATTAAAAATGAATCTTTTATTGTTGGAAAGTCTTGTTTCTTGGTTGAAATCAATAAATTTGAAGTTTTCAAATTCGAATTTGAAATTGTTATCTTCCGTTTATAAAAGATTCTATGTTAAAAATTTCACAGAATTAAAACGGTCGTCTTTTAATATTAATTGTCAAGGTGCATGAAAAATTGTTCCGGGAATATCAGGGAAAAGTCACGGAATTTTGAGAACGGAGTTTTTCAGCCACCGTGAAATACTTGCTGGTTTGAAATTTATTCAAATTCAGTGTCAGTAGGGACAGCTTTCGAATTCAAGTTTTTAACACACTCTCATTCCTGATTTCACTGGAAGAAATTCAAATTTAATTCTTACTGATTCCGGACAAACCTGAATGTCGAGTTCGGAAACAAATAGCAATTGGGATAGAATGTGGATTCAATTGACAAACTGTGATTTACAGAAACCTGCTAAATGTACTGAAGCATATAGAAATATAATAATTGTAACTATATTCACCGATAGAATTCAAGATGACTATGAAGGTGAAGATTAGAATATAAAAGATCTTCATATTTCCCAAGGAGATGAAAAACTGATTACAGTATTATTGAAGAATTTGGGTAACACAATAACTGATGGATATTATAGTGTTTCAGCCAGGTGAATATATAGCTGTTATTTGAAATATTACAGGCATCGAACTTGTCCTTGTATTTTATAAGTCAGTTTAAAGGGAAAAACTTGTTGACTAGATTCGTTGAAATTCGTGTCACAAAATCTACATTATTTGTATTATGAAATATGGAGAAAAACTACAGTTGACGTATCCTACATTTAATTTGATTACCAACAAGTATACAAATCTTATAGATGAAAAAAAAATATATTGCTTGTGTCAATCGACTTGTGCAAACATTGAAAAGTGACAAGCGATTTGTTTTCAATTTGAGAGTCTCTGCTTATTCTCCATCACGTGTTTTGAACGTAAAAGAAAAAAAAACAATTCCGCAATTGTCAGAAGATAAAAATGAAAAGTTTCCGTATCATCACGGTTTATTTGTATTCTATAAGAATTTTTATATTTGTTCATTATATTTAATTGATCAATTTCAAAATCATCAAAGAAATATGTACGAATAGAATATTGACTTTTTGGTAACAGGGTTATATAAGATACCATTTTAATTTTCTGTTCCGTTGTTTAATTTCAACTTCAATCTTTCCCAAACTCGAATGTTGGTTGAACTAGCATATACACGGAAAAAATAAGTTGTCGAAACTTCACTTGACTAGTCAACCATTCTAGGATAGGCCACTTTTTTTTTAGAATCTCGTATAATTTTGATTAAAGAACCGCAGACTTCATCGAAAAAGTGAAAGAAGTCATCGAATTATTGGAAGACAATCTAGGAACATCAGTTTTCGAATTTTTATTCAGCAGATTTTGACAAAGTTCAAGGCAAACATTCAATTGTTCATAAAAAGTCCTCCAGATTCCAAACGATTTGGAATACAATAACTCTAGCACAGAAACGAATAACTGATTTATAAGTTGTCGAAGAATGCGTTGACTGTCTTCTACATATCTATATATCCACAATGTACAGTCACATTGGATGATCAGGTGAAGTGGTATATGTATCAGTCTGAATGGAGTCGCGGTCACCGGCAATGAACAAATGAGCGCCGATTTAAATTTGACTTTTCACTGACATTTGTGCAAAATATTCAATGTGTTAAGTTAGCCGTGGGGTCTAGTGGTTAGGGATAAGTTGCGTTCGATAGGTGTTAGGTAGTTCGAATCCCGCCGCAAAATTTCTTTCGATTTTTCATAGGTTCGTGTGTATCTGTAAAAATAAATATAACTTAAGCGTGAGTCTATGTGAATAACATTATAGTAAATATAACCGCGAAATATATATTTTTTTTTAACTTGGCTATACTGTTTTCTAAAAACTCGTTAGGAGTCATCGAAAGTTTCATTGACTGGCTTCGAAGCATTAGTGTATCAGTGTTTCAAGAACTCTATTCCTCTGGTCTTCACATTTTCATTGAAATTATTTTGTACTTTCGACAACTCTTTCTACTTTTTCAACATTTATCAATCAAGGTTTGTAAGACGATTTTTCCAATTTATGACATACGTTTAACCCTATCCTAGAGTGGTTGACTCAGTCATTCAAAATTTCAACAACTAATTTTTTCCGTGTATAAAAAGATTCACCCAAACATGGAATAGTTCAATTTACACTTGAAAAAATTAAATTTTACTAACAAAACATATTTTCAACAAAATAGCTCAACCTTTAACTAAAAAAAGAAGACTATGTTGTTCGCCCCGTGCCGCTGCCCAAAATTGACATCTGATCACGTCTTCATTCATTTCCGACGTGAACGTGATTCTTTTTTTGGCCTGCGTATCCTAAACTCATTGGCGGAATGCATTCTCAACCTCAGATCTTATTCGATTGATCGTTCTTCTATAGGGAGGAGGTTCTCATCTATTATTTGACACCTTCGTCGTGGAATCCCTGTTGAAGTGATTGGCTGGGGGCTGCCAACCGAAACAATGTCACATAGTCACACAGGCGTAGTTGATTTTCTGCTACTTACCACTTCTTGAAGATATTCTTGCTGGACAGTAGTCCTTTCAGGTATCCTGGTGAGATCCGCCTGTCCATCACGCAGCTCACCACAACCAGCTTGCATGCTGCCACCCCCAGCGGTGGCACCACGACGAGCCTCGGGCAGCGACCAGCGAGTATATATATACTTTGTAGCTTCTCCGTGATTTATGGGTTCCTGTTGCTTATCTTAGTCCCTTTACTCTTCGTTCTTCGCCTGTCTGTCATGGGAAACCCTATAAGTAGCAGTGCTACAGCTAACGTAGCCATCAAAGTCATTAAAGGAAAGCTCAAGCCCTATCGTGACGTCAACACGTGAACATCTTCGGTAGGGATATTATCTGATGAGTTGTAGGCTCCAGAAGCTACGATCATGGTTCTTTGAAGCAACCAATCCCAACTCAATCGGAACGTGTACGTCATCTACTCCTGCTCCTTCTGTCCTAGAAGGTAAGCAAGTGCGGAAAAATCACGCAAGAGACTTCGTACAAAACTGTTCCTTGGAGCCCGGTCTCTAGCCACGGATGACCTTACGCGGCAGACGACACAGTTGGAGATGAAAGTTTCACTTCTGGACACTTTTTTAGAGCTACCAATCTTTGAAGAATGTTATGAGGAACCGTGTTGACGGTCTAGATAAAGTGATCCCAGAAGAACATTCTTCTGCATCCGGCTTACGATGGACTGACCATGACTCTGGCAAGTCGGGATTTTGTTGAGTTGGCTAAGAAATAAAGCTTTCATACGTCCAAGACAGCCGATTATGACAACTACAAGATCGACTTTGTAGCCTTCGTACAGCCTGCTCAGCTCGAAAAGAAGTGCTTGATATTTCGCCCGTTTTTCTTCCTCCTTTGCCGTGATATTACCATCGGCTGATGCCGAGAATTCAATCACGTAAATGATCTTTGTCTTCAGATCTTGGAGGAAAATATCAGGCTTTGTAGAACTGATAGGCAGAGTGGTGGAGAATGAGAAATTCCAGTAGATGTTACACTGATCATTCTCCACAACGGACTTGAGTTCCCCTGGGCGTATGGTAAGACGGGCATTAAATTGACACCATATAAGTGCCTAAGATGGTAATATAATACATTTAGAGCCGCAATGTGTCTCTCTATGTACCCGTAGCGTGCATATTTTGAGAATCCACTGAGAACATTCCCAAGTGTTTCTGGCTTGTAAGCTTGTTCTCTTAGTAGAAACGAATGTTCTGCTTCCTGTACACGGCTTTTGAGCGCCAAAGGTTTTAGCGATGCTAGGACACACTAGGCCATGTGTAATGTTGCTGGAATCAAATAGGAGACCAAGTTCCTCTGCGGCACGGTATAGAGACCATACATGTAGACTATACATGTAGATGTACGAGTCGCATTTGAGATTCTGCGCTATTTAAAACTGAGGAAGATGTTCCATAAGAATATAATACACCTTTCTATTAACAGGTTCTCTCTGCAACCTGCGAGCCCTCTCTTGCATCCACGTTATTCAACTATTGCACTCCATACCGGCTCGATAGATGTTAATGTGTATAATAAGTAAATGTAATGACAAAAGAGGAAATTCTTGAAATATACAAGACTTTCAATGCAATTTCGATTCGGGCAATTTCAATCCAAGTCAAGATCAGAACCAAGCCCGTGCTACAACTGAAAATCTAGTGTAAGTCTATTTTTGTCGATCCAACGTTACCTCTGCTATCCTTTCTAAAATAATAAATGGCAAGCTCAAGTCTCGATTATTTGAAACTAAAAAAAAGTCTCATTTTGCCTTCTTAAACATTTAAAATAGGTTGAACCAACAAAAAAATGTAATTTAAATTCTTAGATTTATATCTACAGTAAACTTCCTTTTATTTTAAGGTCCTTGAAACGTACCTTACCAATTATTTTGGTAAGGTATCTCTATCGCAATTCGGCATTTTATTTTTACCTACGACGTTCATTGGCTGCCTGGGCCTTGTATCAATGCGCTTGCTCTAAGAAACTTTTTCAACTGCGCATGAGCCGAACACCGCGGTCGATTCGAAATCAATAACTTCTATCAATATTAATATAGACAAATACACCCAAAAATTCCTAGAACTGCTGGCCCAAGCAGTTTCTCAACTTAACGGGGCGAGAGACGATTGCGACTTTCGTCTCGGAAGGGCCGAGTGCGCGAATACCCACTCCATTATATTGCGCAATATTATGTATTCCAATTGGAAACGGTTTAGACAGTCCCGATGTGCGCAGTTGAAAAAGTCGTGGTCGGTTAGCATGTCAGTGTTTTTCAAGTGCCTTTCAAGTGTTTTTGTTGACGTACCGCAATTTTCCAACTAAAACTCAATATAATAGATGAAAAAACGACTCAAATATTTTGCGGAATAGTGAGTTTTCCAGCATGGCTTCGCGGCCATGCTAGGCTAGACCAGGAAATGTCAGGAAGGTTAGCAGATGTGGGACTGCCACTGCACACGCGTTTTTTGAGAAAATATTCTAAACGCAACAGTAAATCACAAAGTGCTGAATGTTAATAGTTTTCGAGTGTATAAGGCTAGTATAGGTGGGAAAGTCAGCCGACAGCAAGGTTATCACATAGGACTGCAACTGCATACGAGTTTTTATTCTAAACGCAAAGGTAAGTTATGAAGATCTCAATGTTAATATTTCAAGTGTTTCAAGTGTTTCGCGAAATACAATCAACTATACGAAATTTGAGGTCAGAGTATCCGGTTCTGATCAAATCGATGTGATTTATTTTTACATTCAGCATATTTTCTCTAAAACGTCGTGAAACGTATTCCCATGACGTCGTGAAAGAATACTCAATTGAAGGCTGCCCGCTCTTCGAGCATCTTTTTTTCATTGGTCAGCCACTAACGCGGGCGTGATCGTTCAGGGACCGTGGTGGGAGGTAACGAAACTGCGCCACTTAAAATCAGTGCGTTTAGGGAGGTTAAATTAAGTGAACTTTAAAATAAGCGATCTTTAAAATAAACGGCAGTTTTCTGTACTTTAAAAAAAGTATTTCTTGTGGTATTCATAATTAAAAAAAAAATTTGCATACACTAGTCTCATCAATTTCGAGCTGTGGGCGCATGTAATTTTTTGATTTATGGGGGAAATCAATTTTTGATCAAAATGAAAATTCCGAATAATTATTTATTTTTGAATTCATTTGTTCATTTATTTTTAAGGTTATATATAGAAATAATTATTTATTATTCTTGACGAAAATCAAAAGAAATTTTGAAGACACCAGATACGTCAAATCAAAACTTCTTTTGATTGCAACACTTACCAAAAAAATCTTTTCGCAACATCCACCTCAAAAGTTGACGTTTTCATGCTTTTAAATGGTGCCTAAAGGACCTTATTCGAGCAGACTGTGTACGAAACAATTTTCGCGCATGCGCAGTTTGAAGATGGCTTACTTTAGGCACTGGTGAAAAAGCTGCGCATGCGAACTTTCGAGAGGAGGTACTTCAGACACTGGCATAGGTAACTTTAAACTTTAAACACTGGTGTTGGTATCTTTTTGAAATAAATTTAGATTCAACCTGAACAAATCTTCTAATAATTGAAGTTTTGTTTTTAGGGTTTCGTAGCCCCCCCCCCCCCCCACCATACCTCGGGCAAAAGAGTGTAAACGCCAACATTTTTTTTAAAATAATTTTTTTCCAACAAAGGACCCCGCACCAAATGTACAGTAAATGGCTCTTTGTGAAAAATTCTAAATCTAATTTTTTTTGTATCTTCGAACCTGCAAAGCAATAATCCGAAAGAAAAAAGTGAGATAAATGGACAGTTTTCAACAGAAAATTGTCAAAGTTTCAATTTTTACACGTATTTTAATAGAAAAATGCTTATTTTAGTGAAAAGTTTTTTTTCTCCCAAACTTTTTGTTAGATTTTGCTAAAGGTTTCAAATTTTGACTATCTATCTTACCGAAACAAAAGGTTCATATCTAAGATCTATAAAGATTAACGGTTTTTTGGGTATACAGCATGCTATGGGGGTGTTTTCATACATACTTTAAACATCCAAGTATGGAAATTATTCTTTCTTAGTAACTAAAGTCACTGAAGATTTTTCATTTAACTGCTGGGGTATGAAATCACTTTCAAATAAGTGAAAGAAGGGTGCATAGCACGGATATTATACATGTGCATTTACTTCAAGGGTTGTT
>CAKNXH010001006.1:28051-52973 GCA_932178445.1 Andricus quercusramuli
TCAACCAAAAGTGATGAATTTCTAACGAAATAGCTGAATTCTCTACCGTGTAGTTAAATTTTTTTGAAAGAAAGATGAAATTTGTACTAAAGGAGGTGAATTTTTAATAAAAAACGACAAATTTTTTCAAAAGCTAAACTTTCGTTAAGAAAAGCTTGAATTTACACCAATTTTTTAACCAATTTTTGAACACCAAAATACCAATTTAAAAAAAAGTAAATTTTCTACGAAATAGTCAAATTTTCAACAGAACGGTCGAATTTTCAACCAAAAGTATGACTTTTCAACAGAATCGTTGAATTTTTAAAACCAAACTGGAAAAGATGAAATTTCTAACAAAAATGAAAAAGCTACATTTCTAATTTAAAAAATTCATTAAAAAAAGAAAATTTTTAAACAAATATTTCAATTTTCAAGTAAAGTTTCAACCGAAAATTTTAATTTTCTACCAAAAAAGACAAATTCTGAACAAAATAGATGAATTTCCGATTAAAAAAGATCAATTTTCAACAAAAAGTTGAATAGTCTAATTATTAGTTAGAGGAATAAATTTTTGAACGAATGAAATATATTTCCAGGGAAATAATTGAATCTCAACCAAACAAATGAATTTTCTACAAAAAAGATCGGATTTCTATGAAAAAAATTTCCACAAAAAATTAAGTTAAATTTTTAGTTAAAAAAATTGATTTCCAATAAAATCACTAATTTTTAACCAAAGAAAAATCAATTTTCAATGAAAAAAAAAACAATTTTTCTGCCAGAAAGAGATAATCTTAAACAAAGTACATGAATTTTGAAACAAATATTATATAGTTAAATTTTAAATTGAAAAATTAATTTTCGATTAAAAAAAAACTAATTTTGAACCAAAGATTGATTTTTCGCCGAAAAAGAATAATTGTTAATGGAGTACATGAATTTTCATTTTGGATGTCTTTGAAATCTTCTGTAATATTCTGTAAAAATTAATTTTTCAAAATAAAAAGTTATAAATAATTTTCCCAAGAATGTTAAGAATTTTTTTTACAGTCGTAAATATTATGAATTTTCAAGCAATAAACATAAACTTTTTTAAAAAATATCTATCTTAAACCCAAAATGAAATAACTACATCTTCAGGTAAAGAAATTTATTCTCAACCAAGAAAACAATCTATTTTAAGAAAAAAAAATAGTTCAATTTTAAATCAATTTTCAACTAAAATCATTAATCTTCAACAAACAAAAAATTTGTTTTCCAGGAAATAAATTAAAATTCAACTAAACAGTTGAATTTAGAAGAAAAAATTCGAAAAGTATAAGAATTTTAAACCAAAAAAGATCAATTTTGTTTCTGAAATATATATCTTTAATAAAAAATAAAATAATTACATTCTCAACTAAAAAATTAATTTTCAACCAAAAAAAAAGCTCGTTTTAGGAAAAATAGTTAAATTTTTAAACAAAGAGATAAATTTTTAAATAAAATGATGAATTGTTAACATTCAACCAAACAGGTTAAATTTAAACAAAATGTTGATTTTCCTAACAAACAAAAAATAATCTTTCACGAATAAGCAACAAAATACATGAATTTTCAACTGAAAAAGGCCAATATCCAATCACACATGAAGTAGCTAAATTTTCAGATAAATTAATTAATTTTTCAAAAAGCAAAACAAATTCACAACCAAGTACTTAATTATTTAATTAATTAGTTTAATTTTTAACGAAATAATTAAATTTAATAACAAAATATTTGATGAATTTTCGAAGAAAATTTAGATTTTTTTACCAAGAAGATTAATTTTCTACAAAAAAGACGAAAAATGAACAAAATACATAATACTTGAATTTTCAACTGAAAGAGATTAATTTTTGATCTAAGTAGTCAAACTTTTAATTAAAAAAAGATAAGTTTACACAAAAATATATAATTTTTTGATTTTCAATCAAAAAATTGCATTTTCAAATAAAATTTAAACGAATTTTCAACCAAATTGTTGCATTTCTAACAAAAGGCTTAAATTTGTTACCAAAAAGTCGAAATTTCATCAAAACGAGATAAATTCCAAAACAAGAATATCATGGTAGTCTTGTCAACCAAAAAATGAGCTTTTAACCAAAAATTTGAAACGTTCCCTTATTTTGAAAAAAATCTATTTCCGAACAGATAATCATTATTTGAAAAATTTATAATAAATAAAATCCTCTCTATTTATCAAGTATCGATAAATTGCTTTTGACTTCAATAAACATTTATCCTCTGAAAAAAAAGTTTCTCAATACAATATTGCTGGACTTCTGTCCTATAAAAATAAAGTGAGTCAACGTTCGATATTGAAGGATTCGAGTGGCCTAAAGCATCTCTCCATTATTATTGGAACGGATCGTTCTAAGCGACTGTTTCCTTAATCTTGATGAGATTTTCCCCAAGAAGGATGAATTTTCTATATAATACACAAATTTATGTGAAAATTTGTGAACTTTGATAAAAAATTTAATTTTCTTCAAAAAAGACGAATTTTCAATAAACTACAAAAATTTCCAAACAAATAGTCGAATTTTTAAACTGAGGAGATCGATTTTCAACGTAAGATGGAAGAGTTGAATTTTCATTTAGAAAAATTAATTAAAAATTTTTTTTCTACAAAACACTTGAATTTTTTAACGAATAGAATCTCTAAGATATAAATTTTCAACCAAAATTATGAATCTTCAACAAACACAATTTTTTACAGAGCAGTTAAAATTTCAAGCAAGGAGTAAAATTTTCAAATACAGATTTCAAAAGGCAGTCGTACATTTTTCTTGCATATTTTTTCAACCAAATAATTGCATTTTAAACCGAGAAGATCAATTTTCTACTAGAAGGTTGAATTTTCAATCAAATACGAAATTTTCAAACCAGAAAAGATAAATTCACAACAAAGAGTCGAACCAAGAGAAACAAATTTTCAATAAAATAGGTGAAAAAAGTGATTTTAAATGAAAAATTTTCAAACAAAAAGATTAATTTTCTTTCAAAAAGCATGAATTTTCAATAAAATATACAAATTTCTATCAAAATAGTTGAATTTTATGTTTAAAATTTCTTCGAAATGTTAAAAATAATTAATTAAAAAATAATTTAATTTTACCAAGAAAAAAATTTTTATTTTGTACTAAAGAAAGTCGAATCGAACCAAAAGAACCAAATTTTCAATAAAATAGGTGAAAAAAGTGATTTTAAATGAAAAATTTTCAAACAAAAAGATGAATTTTCTTTCAAAAAGCATGAATTTTCAATAAAATTCACAAATTCTTATGAAAATACTAAACTATTCAACCAAAAGTTCAATTTTCAATAAGAACAGACAAATTTCTAACAATTTACATCAATTTCCAAACAAATAGTGCAATTTTTAAACTAATAAAGGGCAGTTTTCAACAAAAAATAAAAGAGTTAGATTTTCATTCAAAAAAATTAATTTCATAAAAGATATTTACTTTGTACTTAAGAGTTTCTCTTAGAGATAAATTTCCAACAAAATAGTTGAATTTTTTCCAGGTTTATTTACATCATTTATGAAATACAATTTTTGGTAATATAATAGTTTAGATTTGTGTGGTTTAACAATATTTAATGCAAAATTATTTCATAAAAGAATCAAAAATTTTTTCCTTAATTCTCTCCATTCAAAATTTTCAAAGAATTTATATTTTTTCCCTGTCTGAATTAATAGAACTCAATAAAAAAATTTAATTCAATTCTAACAAAAAAAAAACGTTATTTGATATAAAGAACAGTTGAATTTCACGAAAAAGGACCCAAAAAATAAATTTTCAATCAAATAGTGAAATTTTCAATAAAAAATGAGTTAAATTTTCAGTTCAAAAAATTGATTAAACAAAAAAAAGATTCTATCACCAAACAAATGCTCGAAGAG
Source organism: Andricus quercusramuli (assembly GCA_932178445.1). NCBI lineage: Eukaryota > Metazoa > Arthropoda > Insecta > Hymenoptera > Cynipidae > Andricus > Andricus quercusramuli. Next base: position 31,962 of record CAKNXH010001006.1, read on the forward strand.
AATTTTTTTTTTCTGAAATTATAATTATTCAACGAGCAAAATCATTTTTTTATAAGAAGTTTAACTTTCAAACAAAACGGAAATTTTTCATGAAAAATTCGAGTTTCTAGCAAAAATGATAAATATTGAACTAAAACTATAAATTTTGTACGGAATAATTTAACTGTCAACCAAATAGTTGAATCTTGAAGCCAAAAATACTATTTTTCAACAAAGAAGTTGACTTTTTAACAATAAAGTTAAGTTTTCATCCAAAAATGATGACTTTTTTAACATTATTGAATTTTAAACACAATAATCAAGGTTTTAACGAAATAATTGTATTTTCAACTGACAAAGGTGAATTCTTAGGCAGAAATTTGATTGAATTTTTAGAAGCTCAGAATGTTATTTTTGTATTCTGAATCGTTTTTGGTGGAAGATTAATTGAATTGAAATTGAAAATTAAATCTTGAATTCTTTTGTGAAAATTTCATTTTTTCATTGTGGAATTAAAACTTCAGTTGAAAATTCATCACTTTGCTTAAAATATTCACTATTCAGTTAAAACTTAGTTTCTTGTTTTTCAAAAATGCATTTTTGCAACTGAAAATTCATCTGTTTTTTTAAAATTCAATTACTTGTTTAAATAAATTTCTGGGTTTTAAATTAATTTTTTAACTGAAAATTAAGCTATTCCACTTTTATTTAATTTTTTTTTAAATTTTAATGTTTGGTTGAAAAAACGTATTCTACAGTTGGGAATGAGGTTTCAAATATTTCCTCTGAATTTAATTTTTTTTCTTAAATTCAATTGGATAATAGTTCTTTTCTTTTCGTTGAAAATTATTATTTTTACAAAATTTAACTTTTTGAGTTTCGTCCAAGAAAATATCATTAATGAGTTGAAATTCCTTAACTTGGTGAAAAATTCATGTATTTAGTTAAAAGTGCCTTTTAGTGGGTAACAAATTAAGCTTCTTTGTTGGAAATTTATATTTTGGTTTGAGGATTCAACTTTTTTTTGTAATTCGTCTTTTCTGGTTGAATTCAATTAGCTAAAAATTCTTTTTTTTTGTAATAATTTTTTTTAATGTAACGCTTTCACTTTTGTTTAAAAATATTTTCTTGATGAGTTGTGAATTCTACTATTTTGTTAAAAATTCGTATTTTCTTGTTGGAAATTTGTTTGATTAATATTTGATTAATCTTCATTGTTGAAAATTTATTTCTAGTTTGAGGATTGAACTATTTTGCCGCCAATTAAACTATTTTCTTAAGTTAATTTTTCTTAGACAAAAATTCAAATTTCTTGAAAATTTGTCCCTTTTTGTTTGAAAATTTGACCTTTTCATTAATAATTCATGTTAGTAGGTTAAAAATTCAAGAATATTTGTTAAAAATTCAACTATGTTGTCAAAAATTTAATTATTTTGTTGAAAATTTCACTGTTTTGTTGAATATTCATTATTTCGGATTGAAAGAATGTCTTTCATTTCGTCACTTTCGTTTTTCTTCTCCCCGAAATGTGCCAAGTAGTACAAGTGACGTAAAGCCAGACAGAAAGTAATTTAAGTAGAATAAGTCACGTTATGTCAGCCAGAAGAAAAACTTGGTTCACAAAGTTTTTTTAGTGATTCACTGGAACCACGATGTATGTGTGTATGTTTCACCCCAATGACGATCTTTTAATTCAATATTCAAAAGTCGACTCCTATAAACAATAGAAGTTTATTTATTAGTAAATGAACATATTCACTATGGTCAGCTAGAATACTGTATTCTCGCCAATCAGCACGAGCAATTAGCAGAATTCGGTTGTGTCTTGCTCAGCAAAACCAATGGGCTTCAAGTCCATAATAAACACAGCAAATAATTACTAAAACTCTACGTTTTTTTAAATAAATAATGATATTTAATAAATAAACAATTTTATTAAGTAATGTCTTTATCTTTAGGAAAACCGTTGACTAACAAAAAATAAAAAAATAAGTTTTTTATGTCAATGTGCATAAATTACGTAAAGTTCTTTTCTGAAATTTTGAACAAACCCTAAGGGTCACTTGTAAGGGTCTGTTTTCTTTGACCCAGATCGCACCCTGTCTTATTTACTTTCAGAAAAATAAATTTTTTTGTTTGAATTTATTTAGTGTTCATTCAAAAATAAGATCATCCCTGCTTCTTCTGCATTAAGGAAGTAGTTTACCTTTCGGTAAAATAGTTGAATTTTTATTTAAAAAACATGAATCTTTAAAGAAATAGCTTGTTACAAACTCAGTTGAATTTTCGACCAAACAATGGAACTCTCAACCAAAAAGATGAATTTACATCGGAGGAGATTAATTTTCTACTAAAAAGATGATCTTTTGTCAAAAAAAAAAAAACAATCATTATCCTAATTCTTTCAAAAAATAGATTCATCCCAGTGGGCACAAAACCACGAACATCCCTAAAACGTCCTTGGGACGTTTCTAGGACGTCCTATATTAGCCCAATCAACGTCTCTAGGACGTCCAATGTCCTAAAGATGTCCTAAAGACGTCTTGAAGACATGGGACGTTCCCAGGACATCTTTTGTACGGACATTAGACGTCTTAAGAACATTTCTGGGATGTTAGAAAGACATGTTCCAAAATACGTCTTAGGAATGTCCCGAAGACGTCTTCAGGACATCCTTAATTTTTTTGCTCACTGGGATGAGCCCAGTGGGCACAAAATCACGAACATCCCAAAAACGTCATTGGGACGTTCCTAGGGCGTCCTATGTCAGCCCAATCAACGTCTCTAGGACGTCCAATGTCCTAAAGATGTCCTCAAGACGTCATAAAGACATAGGACGTTCCCAGGACATCCTTTGTACGGACACTAGACGTCTTAAGAGCATCCCTAGGATGTCCAGAAGACGTCTAAGGGATGTTCCGAAAACGTCTTTAGGACATCCTTAATTTGTTTGCCAACTGGGAGGTTTTGTTCGCCTCCCAGTAGGCACAAACGTCCTTGGGACGTTCCTAGGGCGTCCATTGTCAGTTCAATCAACGTCTCTAAGACGTACAATGTCCTGAAGATGTCCGAAAGATGTCTCTAGGACATCCTGAAGTTTTCGGCACATAAGGCTGCTTCTCAAACTTCATTCTCAATTTGAATTTGTATTCCCCTTCAATTCCCGTTTTTTCCCAGGTTTGTTTTAATTTCCGATTATTTCCCAGTTTTCCCGGCTCGTAGTCACCTGGTTCAAAATTCACTTTAGACCAAAATTCGGCTGAGTAATGCGGATGCTTTTCAGTTAACACTTGCGGAAAGCATGTACTTGGCTTGTACTAGTTGGGTTGTAACGACTAATTATATCTCCACACAAATTTCCATGCGAGTAGAGATGCGAGGGTGAAGGCGGAGATTACTTGAGCAAACGCTTGGTTAAATTTCATTTGCTTCAAGTACCATTCCTCGCATATGATGTAACTTCTCGTCAAAATTTTATAAATGATAGAAACGTGTTAAATTCTTCGGACCATTAAAGTTTCTCTGCGGGCCAAAAAATTGGAGATGTCCTATGGACATCTTCGGGACATCCCTAATACGTCTTTTGGGATATATCTTTTGGAAATCCTAAAGATGCCCTTGAGACCCCCTCTTCGCTCTTCCCTTCCTACACTTCACACTTCCTCTATCTCTACCTTAGCATCAATTCTTTTTTGTACTTCTTCCACTCCTTCCCTTCGCTCCTTCCCCTCTAATCATGCACCCTTTATCACTATTTTTCTTCTTCTTTCTTGCCTCTCTTTCTTTTCTATTCTCTGCTCTATTTTTCTCAGCCTTTCCTTCTCCTGATTCCCACTCTCCCCATCTCCAAACTCACGGTTTGTGCTTTCAATTTTTTTTATTCTACCTTCCAACTTATCTACCTTTTTATTAGGCCCTTCCTTCTTTTCTAGTCTTTGCTCCAAGATCTGAATCCCTTCCTCTAGCTTTTCCTTGACTTCTTCCCATTTCCGCATTTCCTTCCTAGGTTTGTCCATTTCCTGTCTAATTTCACATATACTTTATACAGTGTTGGCATTAGTGTCACTCCTCTATAATCTTTAACCTCCTTTCCTGTGCCTTTCTTCACTACTGGTATCACTACTCCTTCTTTCCATAACTCTGGCCACCCCTCTCCTCTCCATACTCTATTGCACATTATCCATGCCCACTCCTCTAATTCAGTCCCCCCATCTTTCCATACTTCATTTGGAATCTCATCTATACCAGGTGCCTTTCCATCTTTCATCATCCCTAATACCTTGATTATTTAATCTCTTGTAATGTCCTCCTCATCTGTTTCCCTACCATCTCTTTTTCCTTTCCTACCGTTCTTTCTACCCCTCCTAGGAATTCCATGAAATATTTTTTCCATTCTATCATCTCAATATCCTGGTTTACTCTTTTCCTTCTGCTTCTCTCTTTCTTTACACCTTCAAAACCTGTTATTCCGTCCTAGCCTTCGTCGATTCTTCTTCAAACCTTCTATTTTCCTCCTCTTTTTTTGATCACACAACTCAGTATACTCCTTATTTTTTCTCCTATATTCTTCTCCACTACTTGTCCCTTTTCTCCATTTTTTCGATACGCTTCTCACTTCCTTCTTCTTCTGTTGACAATCCTCATCCCACCCACTTCCATCTCCTCCTTCACTAACTTCTTTTTTGGTTGTGCACTCTAATGCTCCTTTTATTTCTCCTACCATTTCACCTACTTGCTCCATTTATAAAGTCCTAAATAAAGGACATAAAGTCTTCTCAACATTTCCTTCTCCCATTTTGAAATTCCTGACTTTTTCTTTAAACTGTTCTTTACTTTCCATTGACGAATGCCCTCTTCCTGCTCTTTTCACTTTTGCTTCCTTTTTAACGTTTTTTGTTATTACTCATTTCTCCCTCTACCGTCACTATTATGGGAAAGTGATCCGAATCTACATAGTTCCTCACCTCTAGTTTCTTAACCTTCTCTCTCACTTCGTCGTCCACTACTACATAACCAATTACCGTTCCCCTCTTTCCTCCTGAACGTGTATATTCCCCTTCCTCATACCCCTCTATACTTCCGTTTAGGATAAACCATCCCATCTCCCCTAGGCTCTTTAACAACTTCTTTCCCTCCCCATTCAGTATCTTGTCTTTGGATTTTCTTCCTAGCTCTCCATCCCATTCCCTTCCTCCTCTATCTCCTGCTCTCACATTGAAATCACCTCCTATTATTAGCCTACTCTCTTGCTTATTCTCTTCCATCAGTTCTCTCATCTCCACTGATTTTTCCTACACATCACCGTTCACAAAAACCCCCACTATCTTCCACCTCTCCTCCCCTCATCACCATTCCTCCCATTGCTCTGCTCTTTTCATTCCTCCTCTTTGCATTTTGAACCTGCCATTTGTAACCTCTTTGTAATCTTCCCCTTACTCTTTCCCATCCCTTTTTATCTAGCAGCGTCTCCATCAATACTACTACATCCCATTGTGTCAAATTTCTCATAGACTCCCTATCCTTATTTTCTAAGCCTTCCATATTCCAGTAGTCCATATTCCATGTTCTTCCCTTTTTTCTTTCCTCTTCGGCTATTCTCCTTAACTTGTACTGCATGTTCCTTTCTACCCTTGTCAAATCATCCTCTATTCTCTCCGAGCTTCCATATAAAACGCTCTTCTTTGTCATCACTTCCCTCTTATGTTCCCATTTCTTTAGTTTCACTAGTACCATTCTCTCCCCTCTTCGCTCATTCCTTCCTACACTTAGCACTTCCTCTATCTCTACCTTAGCATCAATCCTTTTTAGTACTTCTTCCACTCCTTTCATCAGCTCCTTCCCCTCTAATCCTAGACCCTTCATCACTATGTTTCTTTTTCCTTCTTCTCTCTCTTTCTTTTCTATTCTTTGTTCTATTCTTCTCAGCCCTGCCTTCTCCTTATTCCCACTCCCCTCACCTCCAAACTCACGGTTTGAGCTTTCAATTTTTTTTATTCTACCTTCCAACTCATCTACCTTTTTATTAGGCTCTTCCTTCTTTTCTAGTCTTTGCTCCAAGATCTGAATCCCTTTCTCTAGCTTTTCCTTGACTTCTTCCCATTTCCTCATTTCTTTCCTAAGTTCGGCCATTTCCTGTCTAATTTCTTTCCTTGTTTCCTCCACCCTTTTCTCCTGCCTTTCTTCGTACATCCCCATTACCTTTATCATCATTTCGCGCATTTCTTTTAATCTTTCCATTTCCATCGGATCTTCAGCCTCAGCTCTATATCTTTCTGTCCTCTTATTTTTCTCATCCTTCTCTACAATACTATGTTTTTGCGGCAGCTTTCAGTATATTTTTGGATTTTTCAAGCTTGACCCTATATCTTCCTTGTCTTCACTGCTTCCCCTCTCCCATCTCTTCCTTTTAATAAATGCCTCAATTGATCCCACACTTTTCGCCCTCAATCTATCCTTTTCTATTATTTTACGATACTTTCCCCTTGCCCTCCTTTCTTTACTCTCCTCTTTCGATGTACTGAAGACTTCCTGATCTGAATCCCTGTTTTCCTTGCTAGAATTCGCTTCGCTAGCCATGAACCCAATTCAAACATTCCCGCCTTTTATCGTTCTCTGTCTCCATCTACCGCCTCTATCAGCTACCTGTCTTGCCTTTCTCCCTCTCTACCCTGCCCTGCTACGACCAACCTGGTCCTCCCACCTTGTCACAAACCTCAAACTCACCTAACCTCAACTTCCAACCAAATCTGTCTTGTTCCCAAAAATATCCTCACCCCCTTGTCAATCTTTCAATCTTTCAATCAATCCCTCACAAACGAACTCCTCTGCACACATCCACAATCCACTCACCTCCAATTTCACCACAATTATCAGAAAAACTCAGCACCAAATTTCACCGCTGCTACACACTTTCCCGCGGTAAACGGAAGTCCTTTTTCCCTCTCTCTCAGTGATGCCAATACTGGCGCCTTTTGCTACTGCGCTTGCGTTCGGGCCTCGCACTGGTTGGCCGCAGTTGGCGCGCGATTCAAAATTGGAATTAATAAAAATTCTTGTGACTTAAATAGATAATTATTGAAAAATGCACAAGAATGTATATAAGTTGTACAACCTCTGATTTTAGACGTCTGAAATGAAATGTTTTGTGAAATATAAGTTATTCTTTGGAAGTCAAAGAAAATAAATTGTAATTTAAAAAATATATGTGTGATAAATTTTTTTCTTTTCTAAAATCAGAAGTTGTACAATTAACATAAATTCTTGTTACCTTTTCAATAAGGATTTATTTTCATTACAAGAATTGTTTTCAATTCCAATTTTGAATTGCGCGCCAACTGCGGCCAACCAGTACGCGGCCCGCACGCAAGCGCAGTAGCAAAATGCGCCAGTATTGGCATCACTGCTCTCTCTTCCTTCACGTTATATTTCAAATATTTCAGTTTAAAATTCTTCAGTTTTTAATCCAACTATCTGTTTGAAAATTAGTGAAACATTCCTAAAAATGTAATTTTTTCTTGAAACATGTACTTTTTTGCCAAAAAACGTACAAAATTTAGCAAAAAAATACAAATAAATTCAAATGGCTAGTTTTTCTTGTATTTTGTTGTAGAAAAGTAAAAATTAGTAAAAGAAAGTACAAGTTTCTACAATTCGAAAATTTGTGTAAATGAATTTTTAACAAAATAGTCACACTTTTAGTTAAAGAAATAAATTTTTAACTAAAATAATGAATCTTAAACTAAAAAGTGATTTTTTTTACCAAATAGTTGAATTTCCAACTTTGGACAACTAAAGAAGGTCAATTTTCAACTAAAAATAGAATAGTCAAATTTTAACCCATAAAAATCAATTTTCGACAACAAAAAATAAATTTTCAACTACATAGTTGAATTTTCACCTAAATCAAATATATTTTTAATCAAAGAAATGAATTTTTCACTGAAATTATGAATCTCCAACCAAAGATAGGAATTTTCTACCAAAGCGATGAATCTTCAGCAAACAAACAACAAATACTAATTTTTCACAAATTACATGAATTTTCCACTGAAAAATATAAATATGCAAGGAATAATGAAATATTAACATTTTCAGTTGAAAAAATTAATTTCCAACAAACAAGGGAATTAATTTTTATCCAGATAGTTAAAAATTTATTTTTTTGGCAGAAAATTAATCTTCTAGGCTGGCCATTCATCTTTATGGATGAAAATTCATTTCCTCAGTTGACAATTATTTTTTTTTAAATTGAAAATTAATTTTCTGGAATGAAAATTTATCTTTCTTGATAGAAATTTAATCTTATTGGTTGAAAATTTAATATTTCGTTAATTTTTTTTGTTTAAACTAAAGTTTTTCACTTAGCATTTAACTTGTCTCTTCCAAGTTCAAAATTTTTCTGGTTTAGGTGAAAATTCGACTATTTTGTTAAAAATTCATTTTTCTTGATAGAAAAGTAATCGCATTAGTTGTAACTTGATCTTTTTTTTAACTTTTTTTTGTTGAATGTTAAATGATTTTCTTGAAAATTCTTTTCTTTTTATTGCTGAAAATTTATTTTTCTGACTGAAAATCTGTCAATGGAATATTAATATTTTCAGTTGAAAAACTTTATTTTCAACAAACAAAGCAATTAGTTTTTATCCACATAGTTGAATTTTCAGTTGAAGAAATGATTGTTTTACTAAAATAATGAAACTTTAAACGAAAAATGAATTTTCAATCAAGTAGTTGAATTTTCAACCCAAAATATAACTTTTCTATCAAGAAAGACAAACTTAGAATAAAATACACGAATTTTGAACAAAAAGAAACAATTTTTACCCTAAAATGGAATAGGCGGATTTTCAGTTAGAAAAACAAATTTTCAGCAACAAAAATAAACGAATTTTCAAGAAAATAATTGAACATTCAAAAAAAAAAAAAAATGTTTAATAAAAAAATCTAGTTCCAACTAATGTGATTACTTTTCTACCAAGAAATATGAATTTTCAACAAAATAGTAGAATTTTCACCTAAGCCTGATAGTTTTTAGTTTAAAATAAAAATATTTTTTTGGTTGATTGAAAATTCACTTTTTTTCAAATGTATCTTTTTTTGGTCGAAAATTAATCTTCTCGGTAGAAAATCTATCTTTTTGGACTTATTTCATTGGTAGAAAATTATTTGGCAATTAGTAAAAAATGTATCTGATTTAGGTGAAAATTCAACTATTTGGTTGAAAATTTGTTTTTTGTTGTCGAAAATTCATTTTTATGAGTGAAAATTTGACTATTCTATTTTTTGTTGAAAATTGACCTTTTTTAGTTGAAAATTCGTGTATTTCCTCTAAAGTTTCTCTTTCTTGTTAGAAAATTCATCTCTAAGGTTGAAAATTCAACTATTTGGTAAAAAAATCATTTTTTGGTTAAAGATTGTTTGAAAATTCAATTATTTTAATGAAAATTAAACTCTATTGTTAAAAATTCGTTTTTGTTCGGTTTTAAATGAAAATTCAACCATCTGTTGGAAAATTCATCGCTTTTAGTTCATATAAATATTTATTATATCATATTAGGATTTACGATTGTAGTTGAGAATTCCACTATTTAGTTGAAAATTTAATTTTTTGTTAAAAATTCATATTTTCAGGGTGAAAATTTAGCGGTTTCGTAGAAAATTCTTCTTCCTGGCTTGAAAATTCAACAATGAGGTTGAAAATTGAACTTTTTGGTTAAAAATAAAACTATTCGTTTGAAAATTAACTATTGGAAATTTGTTTCCTTCTTCTCAAAATTGAACTTGTTTGCTAAAAATTCATCAGTTTTCACGAAAAATTCAACAGTTAAATTCTCAAAAATTTTGAAATTTAATTTGCAACAAAATTCTACAAAATAGTTGAATTTTCAACAGAAAGCTCATTTTTAAATCAAGAAGATTAATTTTCGATCAAAAAAGATTAATTTCCAAACAAATAGTTGGATTTCCAACTAAAAAGATAAGTTTGGAACGAAATAGTAGCAATTATAAATTCGTTTTCATTCCGAAAAGATCATTTTTTTATGCTCACGTATAATTTAAACTTTTATAAATTTTTCTTCTTTTCCTTACGCTGAATGGTAAACTTGAAGATAATCTCATCTCAGAATGAAGGATCGACATTAAGATTTGAAATCGCGTCGATTAGCTTCTTCACTTCCTAATTCCGACTAACTTTCCACTTTAAGTACACACAGGGAAATCCATTTTTTAAAGTTTTCCTACCGGGAGGGAAAAAAGGGGAAAAAGGGGAAAAAAAGAAAAGGGAAGAAGATAGTGTCGGAAGATCCGAGAAATAGCAGAGGCTGAAAGTTGCTTTACCGCAGTGAGGAATTGCGAAATGAAAAACTAACTTTACGGCACCATCTGATAATATAGGAAGCCAAGAACGCGAAGGAAAGGATTGAGTGTAATTTGGGCTCCATCATCGATGAAGTTGGGAAGTTGGGAAGTTGAGAAATGAGTTAGCAATAGGGAGAACCAAAAAAAAATCCGAAAGTTTTTTTTTATCTAAAAGTTTCTACTAAATGTACATATAATATGGAAAGCATAATCCAGGTAGACATTTCACAACATCAGAAAAATGTACAAAAGTTATACAATTTGAATAGAGGTATTTTGGAAATAAATCATTTTTTATAATAAAAATTATAGCCAATATTCAATTACGTAGCCAAGAAAATTAATCAGCAAATAATTGATTGATCTTTTCACAACATCACAAACATTAAGCTGTAATGAATTTTCATTCAGGCATTGAAACACTTTTTAATTCACATTTTTTTTTTAATTTTGACTTTCATTAATGCAAATTTGATTCATTAGTGACCTTTTTTAGTAATTTGAGAAAAAATTAAAACATACATATAATTTTGAAAATGAAATTTTAATAGTTATTTCACAACATCACAATTGGCGGAAATTACGTAATTTGAAAAGAGGTATTTTAAATGTTAATAAGCTGTTATTATTTTAATTGAAACAAATTAAAATTCAATCTTTATGTAATTTAATATTGTGAAAAGAATTCATCAGATAATAATTAATCCATCAGTTTAAAAAATAAGAAGCATTAAACTATGACTTTCATAAAAACATTAAATTAATCTTTACTTTACATTTTTTTTTAATCTGTACTTTCATTTCTTGAAATGTAATAAGAATATACGAATAATTTTCACTATATATTGTACTGAAAATTTGAATTAATGATAATCTTTTAAACTAATTCGATAAGAAAGTAAAATATATGTACATATAATATGGAAAGCATAATCCATGTAGACATTTCACAACATCACAAAAATGTACAAAAGTTAAACAATTGGAATAGAGGTTTTTCGAAAATAAATCATTTTTTTATAATGAAAATTATAGCCAATATTCAATTACATAGCGAAGAAAATTAATCAGCAAATAATTAATTAATCTTTTCACAACATAAAAAACATTAAGCTATAATGGATTTTCATTCAGGCATTCAAACACTTTTTACTTTACATTTTCCTTTATTTTGACTTTCATTTCTGAAAATTTGATTAATTATTGACCTCTTTTAGTAATTTGAGAAAAAATGGAAACATACACATATAATTTTGAAAATCAAATTATAATAGTTATTTCACAACATCACAATTGGCGGAAATTACGTAATTGGAATAGAGGTATTCTCAATGTTAATAAACACATCATCAGATCTCATTTTCGTTTTAAGAAAGTTGACCCTCAGTGAAAAAACAAATTTAAATTTAAAGTGATATTGTGAAAGGAAGTTAAGTATTGGGTGGTTGATTACGAGATATGTTGAGCAGTCAAATTTTTAATATATAAATTTTAATGATACATTTGGATGGATATCAGAGAATTTATCAACAATAATTAAGAAACTTTGAAGAATTTTTAAAATTTAAAAGCATTTTCAAATGTTTCAAGTGATTTTCAAAGTTCCCTGTCCAATTTTAGACCGCAAACTAGCCGAATTTACTTATTATTTGCAAAGTTTTTTTTTTCTGAGAAGTACGCAGTGTCAAAACTCTAGGAAAATCCTAAAATTTTCTGAACATTAGTTTTGAAATCAACCTGATAATATTCAAATTTCTTCGGTTGAAATTTAAGAATTTCAGATTATATTGAAATCAAATCCAAAATCGTATTCAACGTCCAACACTCAAGCTGATGTATAGAATTCCTGAAAATAAATCAAAAATCTAGCGATCAAATCCGGACAACCACCACAATATGCTCCTATCGCAATTCCTAAAAACAAGAAAAAAATTTTTCTTTGGACAAAAATAAAAAAAAGGAAAAAAAAGAAGAAGCAATAACTACATTCTCTCAATTCCTCTTATTGTCTCTGAATAAAATGTTACTTTGTTTTTGATTTGTTGAATTCTAATTGTGATATTGTGATCAATTAACTTTTGTGGGTAATGATTAAGAAGAAGGACATTCCTAAAAATGTTCGGATTTTTTTTGTAAAATGAAATGTGAGACAAACCTAGAGTTTTGTCAACTAAGTTTTTGATAACTGCAATTTTGTTTTGAAGAGGATGAACGAAAAATAAGTTTTAAATTCTACCTGAATATGTCCTTTTCCTATACCAATTGGTAATAATATGACCATCCTGGCTTTTAGTTACTTCCTCGTCCAAAAAACTGATCCTATGATTGTTCTCTATTTCATGGGAAAATGGAAGTTTTGGATGAAAGCTGTTAAAAGCATCAATGACTGCCTGCAACTTTGCTACAGGAACACATAAGAAGATGTCATTAACATACCGAAAGTAAAAGGGCTAAAAACAGTTTTTTGAATAATAATTTTTCGGAATTCCCAACTATTTTTAGTATTGTATTTTGAAGTTGTAATGGAGTCTTCAAGTATCAAGTATTTAAAGGATAGCCATCTTTATGAATCTTTGTCGAACCAGAAAATCTTGCAAGAACCGTGTCTTCGGTATTGATATCAGTTCATCTTGTAGCTCTCATAAAAATCCTTTCTTTCTCCAGTTGTCTAGAATTTTGAGAGTGTCTATTCCTAATTGTTTTAACGGGTTATTTTTGAGAAAACCTTCCGTTATCATGAAGTGTTCAGACATTTCACAATCAATACTACTATTGTGCAAACAATTCTTATCAACAAAGCTCTTTGACAAGTGTAAAACCTTGTTTCGGAAATCCTTCTGTTCCATTATTGGAATCTTGTGTATACTTCACTCAATATCTTTGACTATTCCCATCATGTTTTCGAATCACGTTTTATCAAATGGTTACTAAAACTTTTACCTAATCTGAGAATATCCGTAACTGGATCAGGAATTTGAATATTTGCCAAATTTACAAACCAGGGATCCCTATCTTCTTCTTCAAAAATCTTGTGTAAACACAAATCGGATTGGTATTATATCCATTGTCCCTATTGATGTTATTAGGGTGTTTTAAGATTTCGATTGCTTCTCTATGTTTTCTTGGAAAAATATTGTACGTTTTGGCGATGTCGGTTGTTTTGTCAAATAAAATTCTATGTCCTGTGACGATGTGATGCTCAGCTAGTGCTCATTGCCTGAAATGTTTGAGCATCTTTACTTTCATCTTCCTTTCCATGTTGGCTCACCGCTCTCCCGGTTTCTTCAATGTAGACTTCGCCAGAAGAACAGGGAATTTTACATACTCCCGGATCACTGACAGGTTCCTTCTTATCTTCAGGGTTGTTTAGAAGTTGTCCTATTTTCGCAGGTGGCTTAAATATAGTTTGGATATTGTGTTTGTTGAGGATTCTTCCTATTTGTTCTATGATACCTTGAATGTAGGGTGGGATGGTGGTCGTTTTCATCTCTCTTTCTTTAGTAGGTTGTGTTGACTTGTTTTCTGCAGTGTATTTTTTAATTGCTTTATTAATTTGTTTGTTTGTTTGATCGTTCTGTATTAGGAATTGTTTAACATTTTGTAATTCCGTTTGTAAGTTATCTCTATCTGTTATGGAAACAGCTCTTTATACAAGGGAATTGATGACCGATTGCTTTTGAGATGAGTGGTAGTGGGAGGAGGCATGCAGGTTGACTTGATGATTTCTTTAGAAATCTTGAGGTCCATCTATGCAGGTATCTGTTTGTATGCGTGGGTTTTCTGTAAACTTCATTTCCCAATGTGTTATCGGATCTTTCATAAACTAGTACGAACAAGAAAGGTGAATTTTCCATTCTGTTCAATTTCCATAGTGAACTGGATATCAGGGTGTATTTGATTGATGAAATCGAAAAATGTGTTTAGTTCGTCTAGTCCATGTCTCCAGACGACAAAAGTGTCGTCAACGTAACAGCACCAAAATTCCTGTTTAAGCTTGAATTTATTAAAGATTTTACTTTCTACCTTTTCCATAAAAATGTTTGCTATCACAGGCGAGATTCAAGATCATACTGCTCCTCCTGAGGTTTGTTCGTAGAATTGGTTATTGAAAGAGAAGTAGGTATTAGTGAGGCAGTGTTCTATCAAAGGTGTGAGATTGGAGGGGAAATTTATAAAGGATTTAATAATACCGATTTTATCAGAGATTGATGATTTTGTAAATACTACGTCGAAAGTTATTAGGATGTCTTGGGGTTGAATGTGAATCTGCTGTTTTTTTTTGATGAAGTCAAAAGAGTTTTGGACGTGTTTGATAGAGTTTCCTGTGGGAGGCTAAAGTTTTTGGGCAAGAAAGCGTGCTAGGTTGTCAGCTGGTGAGTTTATTGCGCTGACGATCGGTCTGAGCAGGATGTTGTTTTTGTGAATTTTTGGGAGTCCGTAAAGTTTTGGAGAGATGGGATTAGTAGGTTTCAATTCAGATATTGTATCCCTATCAAGATTTGAGTCTTTTAGGAGGCTTTTTGTTTTTCTGGCTATTGTTCTTGTGGGGTCTTTTTGAAGCTTTTTATGTGTATCGCCAGTAAGAAGGTCCATGATCCTTTAGATGAGGCTGAAATCATTTCATTGCTGAGAGGATGGTTAGAGATGTTTTTTACTGTATTAGTCAATGGTGTATGCTTCACTGGAAGTAATTTGTCAAATTTCATTCTTTGTTTCACTGTGCAAAAATCTGTAATCCGTTGGGATTGGTCAAATGATATGCGGTTCAATGTGGACCAAACGTCAAATCTTAGAGTGCTTTATAGGAAAAGGTGAAGTTTTAATAGTTTTTTGGACGTAGTGTGCAAGGCAAATTTGGTATGTTCTATTCTTCCTTTCAAGAGAAGCAAACTTGTTTTATGTAGATGTGATTTGGATTTAGATGTTCCCGAATGGTTTTTCAACGCTTCGTGAACATTGCAGTTCACTTCTTTAGGGCTGACCTAAATCTAAAGTTCCAGGTTGTGTTGTTCTTATATATGTATTCTCTACGATGCCTGTGATATTTTCATCCTGTTGTAAAAATACTTCTAATCCACTTCTAATTCTGGAAATTTTTACTTTTGAAAAATTGGCATGATTCGAAAGATCCTTGTTCAGTAAAGTCAGCATTGAGAGTTTGGAATTCTTTGAATTATTTTTAAATTGTCTATTGTAAAAATTACAGTGAGAAGCAAACTCTCGAAATTTATCAAAGAAAAATATTGCAATGGGAGCATATTGTTGTGGTTGTCCAAATATGATCGTTAGATTCTTGCTTCATTTTCAGGAATTCTATACATTATCTTCGGTTGTTTCTGGTAGTGTTGAATTAATGACAAGAAATAAGATTTGCTATGTTATAGTTTTACAAAGTTTTTTGATCCTGAAGGAATATAAGTGCCAATGTTTGGCACTGAAAAATGACACTAGTGTCAAAGTTTGGCACTGAAAAATGACAAAAAAAATGAAATTGTAAGAAACTAAATTCATTGAAAAATCGGGGAAAAAAAAATTTGTTGAATATTTTTTTTTAACATTGCAACATTTTCATAGCTACTCAAAATTAAATTTAACTTAAACACAATGATGTTTTCAATAACCAATATTTTCCTGAGATTAGTGAAAATGATCAAAATAAGTTTTATTTGAATGAATGTAAAACTAGTGACATTTTAAATTTGGAAACACAAAAAAATGTTATTCAAATCAAAAAATATTGTTAGCAAATTCTGAAATTTGTAAAATGTTTAATCTAACATCGATATTATTTGATTTTATATTATAAATAATATATAATTAGATATTTCAAATAAATAAGTATTTGTATAAAACTGTATGATAGTTGATATTCCAATCAAGGAGGATGAAATTTCATTTTAAAAAATGAATTTTAAAATCAAGAAGACGAATTTTCAACAAATAAATATTTTTCAGTAATGAAAGAAAAAAGTTCACATAAATTGTTGAAACTTAAAACTAAAGACGAATTTTCTCTACAAAAATTGAATTTCCAAGCAGAAAAAAAGGAATTTTTAGCAAAAAAATTAATTTTCAACAAAATAGTTAAATTTTTAAAGAAAGAGATAAGCATCGGAAAAGAAAAATTTAACAGAATATTTCAACTTTTACCACGCAGTTAAATTTTTAATAAAAAAGATCAGTTTTCAATGAAATAGTCAAAATTTAACCAGAGAGACCCAAAAAGACGAATTTTCAATAATAACAGTTGAATTTTGAGACAAACAGTTGCATTTTCATCCAAGAAAGATTAATTTTCTATCAAAACAGATGATTTTTTGAATCAGAAAGTCAACTATTAAAAAATATAGTTGAATATTTATCCAAAAAATATTTAATTTAATTTTTCAACACAAAATGTGAAATTTTTTCAAAAGGTAAATTTTTTTACGAAATAATTGAATTTTCAGTTAAACAGTACATTTTTTGATCAAAAAGGATGACTTTTTAACAAATTTATTGAATTTTCAACCAAACATTTACTTTATTATCCGAGGAAGATAAAAATTTCGACTCAGCAGATGAATTTTTAAACAAAAAAGATAAATTCTCAACAACAAAAAATTGTCGAATTTTCATCCAAAAAAGTGTGTTTTTTTAACAAAATTATTTTATTTCCAATCAAAAAATTGCATTTTCATCCAAGAAAGATTAATTTTCTGCTGAAAAAGATGATTTTTCAAATCAGAAAGAAAATTTCTTTAAATATATGGTTAAATTTTCATTCAAAAAATACTTCATTCGATTTTTCCATGAGAAAGAAAATTTTTTTATATATATTTAAATTTCCATTCAAAGAATATTTAAATTGATTTTTCAACACAAAATGTGAAATTTTTTCGGAATATTTGAGAAAAAAGTAGATTTTGGACCAAAAAGGATGATTTTTCAATAAAATTATTTAATTTCCAATCAAACAATTGCAATTTCATCCGAAAAAGATTAATTCTTTGCTGAAAAAGATGAATTGAAAAATCATTTTTTTTTAATAAATATTTCAATTTTCATTCAAAAAACATTTGTTTTGATTTTTCAACACAAAATGTGAAATTTTCTCAAAAGGTAAATTTTCAACAAAAAGTAGATTTTGGACCAAAAAGGATGATTTTTTCAGAAATTTATTGAATTTTCAATCAAACATTCACATTATTATTTATCAGAGGAAGATGAAATTTCGACTCAGCAGACGAATTTTTGAATAAAAAATATAAAATTGCAACAACAAAAAATAGTAGAAATTTCATTCAAAAAATATTTTAGGTGTTTTTTCGAAGAAACAGGTGAATTTTTGACCAAAAAGGATAATTTTTCAACAAAATTATTTACTTTTCAATCGAAAAGTTGCATTTTCATCCGGGAAATATTCATTTTCTGCTAAGAAAGATGATTTTTCAAATCAGAAAGACAAATTTTAAAAACAGTTAAATTTTCATTCAAAAAATATTGAAATTGATTTTTCAACACAAAATGTGAAATTTTCTCGGAAGGTAAATTTTTGAGAAAAAAGTAGAGTTTGGACCAAAAAGGATGATGTTTCAACAAAATTATTTAACTTCAAATCAAACAATTGCAATTTCATCCGAGGAAGATTAGTTTTTTGCTAAAACAGATGATTTTTCAAATCAGAAAAAAAATTTTTTAAATGTATATTTAAATTTTCATTTAAAAAACATTTTTTTTTTATTTTACAACACCAAATGTGAAATTTCCTCAAGGGGTAAATTTTCAACAAAAAGGGTGATCTTTTCAAAAGTGTATTGCATTTTTAACCAAACATTTACTTTATCATCCGAGGAAGATGAAATTTCGACACAGCAGACGAATGTTTAAATAAGAAAGATAAATTTGCAACAACAAAAAATAGTCGAATTTTCATCCAAAAAATATTTCAGGTGTTTTTTCAAAGAAACAGGTGAATTTTTGACAGAAAAGGATAATTTTTCAATAAAATTATTTAATTTTCAAACAAAAAGTTGCGTTTTCATCAAGGAAAGATTCATTTTCTGCTAAGACAGCTGATTTTTAAAATCAGAAAAACAAATTCTAAAAACAGATAGTTAAATTTTCATTAAAAAAAAATTTTAATTGATTTTTCAACACAAAATGTGAAATTTTCTCGGAAGGTAAATTTTTGAGAAAAAAGTAGATTTTGGACCAAACAGGATGATGTTTTCAAAAATGTATTGAATTTTCAAACAAACATTTGCATTCTTATCCAAGGAAGATAAATTTTCTATGAATTTTTGAAGCAAAAAGATAAATTTTCAACAACAAAAAAATTGTTGGATTATCATCCAAAAAACATTTCAATTGATTTTTCAAGATCGAAATATGAATTTTTATCGAAAGGTATTTTCAGCAGGTAGCAACTGCGGAAAAAAGATGTAAATACAAACCAAATGAATTACTAACAAGAATGTTATGTCAGGGTTACCGCAAAATTTAATTTGAAAAATTCTCTAATTTTTCCCTGACCAATTTAATTATTTTTTCTGACTGTTAATATTCAAAGACCAGAATATTACATAAGTAATATTTCGAACCTAGAATCCTCTTTAAGCAGAATGGAACAATTTCAAATAAAAATTAAGAAATTTCTTGTGATTTTTTTTTTCAACAATTTTGTGATGACTATCCTTAAAGGTGGAGACCAGATAAGATCATTTTCAATTCTGAAGTGTGTTTTATGAAAAAAAAACACAAATTTCTTTACAACCACTTCCGAAACCTAATAGTTTGATGATGGGTCAAATTGATGTTTTATCAAACTCTTCCTTTTGGTGAGCAATCAAAATTGCTTTATTACTAAGCTGGTTTTGAAAGTATATTTATCGCGATTTTCTGAATTTTGACACCAATGATTTCTCAATTTATAGAAAAAAAATGTTCATCAAGGGAAGAAATATTTATTTCATAAGGTATGGAGATGTCTCAAATAAAAATACAATCGTTTTCTTTAGTTATGTTGAGCCAATGAGTGCAGAAATCTGATGGTGTTGATGAACAGATTATGTTGTTTTTGGTTCTTGTAGCCAAATCATATCCTATGCTTCATCTATATTTCAGCTATACTTCAGATATGCTTCAACTATGGTTTACCTATACTGTAGCTATTCAAAAAGTCAATGATTGATCACTCCCATATGATCTTCACGCAGATCAATAGGCTACAAAGCCCTTTTTTGTAGGATCCTGTAGCCTGCTATTCAGACAAATGATCTTGAATGTCAAAAGGATGTTTCCTGACAAAAATGTAATTTCATCTCAGGGTTTAGAGGATTCAAATTTTTGTTCAATGTCAACTCTGTCTCAAAAAGGAATCTGGTTCCAGCACACATCATTATTTTGCGGAAAACCTTATCTGATCTTCTAGCGAAATGATAATGTTCCAACAAAACAGATATTCACGTGATTCAAAACAAAACAAGCCACAGGATGATGCTTCTGTTTCAAGACAACTTTTTCTCTGGCTGCCTTTCCCTAACTTTTCAATATTTTTCTGTTCGAACTTTGTTCGGATTTCGTGATACCTGATTGACGAGTATGTATTTCCGAATCTAAGCACGCAAAGCATAAATTCGGGCAATAAATCAAAGGCGACTGGTTAACTGTGCTATCCTAAACATTGTGTTGAGACAGGGTTATCTCTGCACTCGGCTACACGATTATTTCTATCTCTCTCTCTCTCTTTCACTCTTGTTCAGTGCTTCGGACATGATCTCGTAACTCATATCACCATGTGTCACTGGCTTAATCTCATTCACGATCGTTGTCCACCGTAACTCAGTCGAGAATAATTGCTCGATCGATATTCGAGCTGGATATCGTTCGTCATACAAACGCTAGTGCGACTCTTGACGCAATCTTCGCACCCTTTATCGGAATTCTCGCTTATCGACAGTCCAGTTCGTTGCACGCGCAACATGACATGCGTAAACATTAGCTTCCAAGCCAAATCGATTTAATCTTGATACAATTTTCAACCCAATAACTGCTGTACCTTTCCGTTATCCACATGTTTCACTAACCCAGTTTCCTCCTACTTGTGTCTGTAACAAACTTCCATCATGAAAGATAACATTACTCTCATTACGAACACTTTTTTGACTATGTTCATATGGTTCTACTGGAAAATGCTTTCCGATGCATGGCAGCATCCATTCATTGCGTACTTTTTTTCTGCCTTTTTTTAACTCCCCTGCATCAATATTTACGC
The DNA here is from genome assembly GCA_932178445.1 of Andricus quercusramuli. NCBI lineage: Eukaryota > Metazoa > Arthropoda > Insecta > Hymenoptera > Cynipidae > Andricus > Andricus quercusramuli. The sequence goes on from CAKNXH010001006.1 coordinate 52,555, forward strand.
AGATGAGAATGCTTTATGAGTGATCAATATGCTTCAGAGTTTGTTGAATACCATTATTTGTTACACCAGGATTTTGTTTATGTTTCTCTATAAATGAAGGCGTATATCGACGGGTGCTAATGAGACTATGCCATCATTTGGTTTTAAAATTAGAATGATCTAGACGTTCATTTGTTATATTGTCCAGACAATTACATAGCTGAAGCTACTAGAGACAATTGCATAGCTGGTGCTACTAGAGACAACTACATAGCTGGTGCTACTGGAGTCAACTACATAGCTGGTGCTACTAGCGAAAACTACATAGCTAGTGCTACTAAAGACAATTGAATAGCTGGAGCTACTCGAGACAATTACATAGCTGGAGCTACTAGAGACAATTACATAGCTGGTGCTACTAGAGACAATTACATAGCTGG